>JAPSES010000081.1:1931957-1956674 GCA_029822895.1 Maxillicosta whitleyi | reverse complement strand
AAATAAATATTGTACTAATATAAAAGTCTATGTTGTAGTGAAATGTAAACACCCCTTTCCAAGATAAAAAGTACAATCAGATAAAAGTGCAGCGTAACTGAGTGAGTGAAGGAGCATTTGGCTGGTCAACTAATCCCTTATATATTCAAGTGGTATGAAGTGCTCAGTTGGCTTAATGGATAAAGTGCCAACATGGACTTCACAAGATTGCTTGTTCAAGTCCCGAAGGATCTGATTTTTATACCCAATATCTGAAATTCTTTTATTCATGCTTTAGTGGTGAGGCATGTCAATTCAAGTTCTATGATAGTTGTGTATGTCTATAAGACATGGTAAATTGTTTTACAGTCATATGTTAAAAATATTGACCTGATTTAAGAGTGAGATGTGAAGGAGCTTAAAGTAGTCACAGTGGATCAGTAAAGACAGACCTCAGACGTGATTAAAACAATAGTCAAATATTCATGCATTTATTAAACTACAGCAATATGTACACTTATTAGGATACAAATAGAATAGAAAATGTGTGATCACTTTGAAAATCAGAATGTTTCACTTCACATCAGTTCTATAGACAAAGTTTTTGGGAGTGTCTGTAATGGAACTGAAAGCATTAAAATACATATTACATTAAAATGACACATTTTCTATGTTAATAATTGAATTTAAATATAAATTAATGTAAAATTCAGACAAATAGGTCTGGTTCTCGGACAAGTGAAAGCTGACAGCCACTTGTTTTTTTCATTCAATTTCAATGTCAAGCCCTGAATACTCTCCAAAAAACATGATGTAAGGGACTAAAATACAGAGGGGAAAAAAAGTTGACAAAATACAGTTCCTAGAGCAGAAAGGAGACCTGGTCTTAAAATTCTTCCTCCTTTACACTGGGTCCGCTTGGCCAACACAGCTTATCCTTTCATTCATTTGTTTATCCCACATTTTTTCTCCTTTGTGCTTCCGTCTGCCATCCTCTCTTTCCCATCCATCTCACTCACTCTCCCCCTGCTTCACTTTCCTTGTCCCCTTCTTCCTCCCTCCCTCAGGCATCTGACTTTAATTATCCTGTTTCATCCCTTTTGGTTTCATTATTCTACCACCTTGTATCACCACCAACACTTTTTCTGCCTATCTGCTTGTCTATGTAATAATGGCTTTTGTGTGTTTGCCAAAAATAGCAAGCACTTAGATGAATCAACAGAGAGTTTACGTGTGATTGTGCTTGTGTGCATATGTAGTTTATATGATTGTTCATATGTGTACCTTATCTTGTGTACTGGTTTCTCTCTCTTTTTTTTTAAACATGCAGTGGAATAGAATAAAATACATAGATCTTTATCGCCATTGTTATTGCAACAATGAAAATCAGTTTAGCAGCTCTGTTACTGTTTAACAGTGAACACTTAATGTACAGAAAGACTATGTAAAAGTATAACACAAATATATACTGTAAAATCCTGGCAATATACAAAAACTACAACGATAACACTTTAAAATATATAAATACTACTAAAATATACAAAAAGATAACACTATACATAAAGATAACAAAATATATACAACATATATGTATATATATATACAAGTAATAAAGGATATATATAAGGTCAAATATAAAGGTAATTAAAAATGAAGTGCATGCGTTGTGATTATTGCACTGAGATAGGGTGAGTATTGCATTATTGTCCAATAGACTGGGGGTGGGTGGTGGTTTTTCAGTCTGTGGAAATGGAGGTGGGGAGGAGTAGGGGATATGTTTAATATTAGCAGTCATATCAGCTGCTGAAATTAAGAACAATAAAGTTTAACAAAACTTCAGTGATGCATCAGCCTCTAACTGGAAAAATATATAAAACTACACTTCCTGGACATAAATCAAATTGGACGTAATCAGCATTCAGCGTAAAAATAAGGAAATATGTGAAATATAATGCACACTATCTGCCATCATACTGCCAGGCCGTCCATCCACCTGTCCATCCATCCAACCATGCATCAAGCTACTGTAGCTATCTAACCATCCATCCCTCAAGCCATCTATTTGTATCTATGGGCGCACATGATAAATGTTTAGACCTTGTTTGGGGAAAACTTCCCATCTAAAGGACACTGCCTCAGACAGATCATTTATCAAACCCCCTCACACACACACACACACCAACACAGTACACATTCAATGCTGTCATATATGAAAGTCATCATCATTTAGCTTTGCTGTCAGACCACATTATGGATTTTTCTTTTTTTTTTTTAACATTCATATAAACATCTTTTGCTTTCTTGCTCATACATACAAACACTGCTCCATCTGCAGACTGTGGATTTGAGTTAAATACAGTGGTGAAAAGTAGCCATAGACATTTTCTCAAGTACACTTTTAGTATTTATGTTTTACTCAACTATATTTATTTCACAACTTTTTGTTTTTCTTTCCGGTTAATCATTTTACACAGTGTTTATTTCCTTATTTATTTATACTTTATTTATCCAGGTCTAGGTCTAAGATATTCAGGATATCCTCTTATTAATAGTACTATCACTTTCCAGCTTTTAGTTTACTTGCCATGTAGTTTATTTACATTGCTGTATTGTTGCATTACTTAAAGGAGTTTTAAATAGTATTGATACTATAAACAAGAGAGGGCTATCATGTACCAGAACAAACCCACTAACAAATGAACATTGTTTTTCCACAGACTGTGTAAAGCTCATTCTCTGTCAAACATCTATACTTTGTGTCATCAAAGATTTCTCCTTCAGACAAAAGGTCAGTTGGTCAAAAAATAGTCTTATAATTGTCACATGCTGCAGCAGCCGATAGTTTACATTATAGCTCTGTTAGCTTAGCTCTGTTTTTAGACAGAAAACAGCCACAGTGAAAGCATATTAAGAAGGACAGCCAGGGACATTCCTATTGTGTGTTTTCTGTCCATTTTATGTTGCCAATAACTGAACTAAAGATCTGTTTCTAATCATCCAAATAAGGTCAGAACTGTCACAGTTTAATCTGAACCGTGTATCAACAAACAGCAACTTAGCAAAGATAATAACATCCCATAATAACTTTACACCTTCATAAACCTCAGAATCAAACTCACTCATGTACAAGAAACACTGATTTCATCATCAAACTCCATTCTTTTCATTTAGAACTGTATCCAGTGGAGAAAACAATAACAGTCATTCTGGCTTTAATCACTTTGTCACTTGCTTCGAGTCTAAACAAGTTTTTTTTTTATCCTTTTTTTTATCCTCTCAACACATTCTAATGCTTTGATCAAATATTCCTTAGAAACAGGCAGAATCAAGGATCAAATGACTCACTATTGTCTCTACTGTTCACATAAGTTCAGCATGATGCATCAGCTGATTTGGTTGATATCTATGCAATACTTTGATTTCATAGCCTGAACACTAATGATATATATATATATATATATATATATATATATATATATTCTACAGTACAGATCCTACATATATCACTTAAAATAAAAAGTTTGAGAACTTACGTTGAAAGACAGGGTTACTAATGCGGAGGTTGCACAGAGGGTGTGTGTAGAGCTGATAGAGGTGTGGTTAAGGACACAGCGGTTGAGGTGGTATGGACATGTGTTGAGAAGAGGGGAGGATACGGAAGTGGGTAGAGTGTTATCAATAGAGGTGGCAGGAATGCAAGGGAGGGAACGACTGGTAAGGTGATGGAAGGATATGGTTGAGGATGATATGAGGGTGATGGGGTTGGAGAAGGAGATGGCAGGAGACAGAGAAATGTGGAGGAGAGGAATCCATGGACCGGCCAACAGCCAGTATAGAAATGTTGTTTGTGTTTGTGTTAAAAGGTTTGAGAACTTCATATAATATATATGTTGAAGACACAGAGCAAGACTGACAGGTTACTTAAAAATAGCATTTATACTATTACTAATCAAAGAATGAGTAATCTTTTCAGTGTTTTTTTATTTTTTATGTTTTTACTGCTGAGCTTCAGGATGTGTCAGTGTTGTGAAGTTTTCTTTGTCAGACCCTGTTATGTACGGGTGAATGAAGATGAATGGGGCCGCTGCCCTCTCCTCTGCCTTTATCGATTTCAGTATCACCGTGTCAATCCTTGAGCTGTCATACACACCCTCTTATCTGCTGTGACATGTAAGGACACACATGACCTGTACTGAACTCGTCCCAGGACTCATGTCACACCCCCAATGATGTTCTGATAGAAACATAGTTGACAAATGTTACATGGGAGTCACCTCAGCCTGTTTAGCTGATAAGGGTATAGTCATGAATACAGCGAAGAACAGGTTGAACCGTCAAAGACCCTAACAGCTACTGGCGATCAAAATCATCTACTAATCTAAAATGTTGAACCTCTGAACCACCTATCAGTATGCTGAAATAATTCAGGTAAAATGCAGTTTGTCATCTTTTTATGGTCATCACATTTGGACCTTCAGAGGCTCCGTTGTGAACGCAGAAACACTGTAATCTTCTACAAGATTGAATCACCAATAAAATGAATAGAGTTGGACCAATGACAGTGGATGGACACACTTGTTTTTAAGTTCAGTTATTGATATATTTTTGCATTATTTCTTCAGTTTTCTGATATAATATTCCTCAACTTTAATCTGAGATTTTATGAACATCTACATGATCAGTAAATTGAATATAAGAAAATGCCTGGTTTTCACTGGAAAACTTGTGGCAGTTCCCATGTGATTTTGAAAGTGACCATGAAAAGATGACAAACTGTATTTTACACCTTTTTTTATTACATGTATTGAGATGATTAGTGGATCAACAGGTATTAAACATTTTAGATCAGTAGATACTTTTGGCCAACAGTGGCTTTTTTGGGTCTTTATGGGATAATGGATATGGAATGGAATTTAGGAACTGCCACAATAGTACCATTGGGTCCTTATAGGTTAAACTCTTTCACTGAGGCTTCAATAGAGTAAAACACATGCAAACTAGTGACTGTTTGGAAAGCTATTTCACTATTTGACTGTGTCTTGACTTCGAGTATACATACGGTATATTTTGTTTTTTAATTTCCACTTTTTTTAATTTCACTGCATCAAGACACCTCTCTAAGGACAAACAAGCATATTGTGAGCAGTACTGGCTACCATGATGCAGCACAGTTCCAATTCTATAATGATTTTACTGCTTATTATGTTTGTCAGCTTATACTTTTATGGTGTATTGTGATGTGGGAGCTGACACATTTTGGTGAAAGATTTCTAATTGTGCTGAGAATTTTTGGCAAGTTACTTTAATAAGGAAGCATTTCTGCAGTGCTGAGTGCAAATACAATCACCTCAGGAGCTGAATTTACTGTTGCATTTCTTCACTTCTCATTGGAAATGATAAGATCCACAAAGTGTTGGCATTTTAAAACAGCAATTTAAGATATTTAAGCAAAATCGTCCATCCATTCTGTTATTGAAATGAATATCCCACATTGCAATGTAGTCCTAGATGTTACAAAGAAAAACAGGTATAGTATCATTTATTAAAGTTTGTTTCATAGGGTTAAGCCTGATGATGTGAGCACTAAGATTCAAAAAGAAATCATACCAGGTCCACGTAGCTTCACTTGTCAGAACTTATTATGTAGAAAATCTAAACACCTGTTTTGCTGCAGGTCCCCTATTGGTTCATATTTGCATAATGAATTGTATTTTCTGATGATACACCACATGAATAGCATGACATTATCTAATTCTCATCTGGGACCTCTTAGTTTGCTTTTGATTTTTGTTATCAACGGATGCAGACCAAATTGCCTTTGGATGCAAGTGGACTGAACCAATCAAAGCATAGACATATGGGACATTGATCCAGCTGCTTAAATTAAAGTCAACAAATCTTTCCCGGTCAATTAAGGATTTAAATGCTGTTTTTAGGGTTCAGTAAGGGGATTTATCCATTTTTTCATTTATTTATACTTCTCTGGAAACCATAAAATCTATTGGCATGAGTTTCTGTAATAATTTCATCCACAAATGTTGTAGAGTGATGGGAACATACTTTGTAGCGTTTAGAAACCATTCCACAGCTGTGTCTGATGTCTGCACTGAAACCCACCATCCTCACCCCAATTAAATGACAATAAAATGAATTGAGAGCTGCAACGAGAGCAAGTGGAGCATATGTGATCTGAAGGAGATAAGAATGAAAATATATATTATGGTTAATATTAGTCCATAGAGTCCATGGAAAGTGTTCCTGTTGTCTCCTGAAAAAGCCTTGAATATGCATGGCAGACTTACCTCACCAACCGAACTAAAAACGATGCTTTTCTTCACTTTGCCTCAAATAGACTAACAGAAAAATATTGCTGCCATTGTAGACAAATGAAAAGAACAGTCGCTTGGTTGATGATGTAACTTTTTTCTGACTTCTGCGCTTATTGGAGTGACAGAATTCCCCCCACACCACCACCTACTGTTTTGGGTCTGTAAAACCCACTCATAGTTGGGCACAGGCTATGGTACGTGCTTGTGAACACAACATCTGGAGGAAAGGGGTGAGCATATTCAATGTGAAAATTCTTATTCATATTAATATGCATGCATTTTCCAAAGTGCTTCGTCCACATCAGGGTTCCGGTGCATGTCTGGGCTACCAAGTCAGAGCTCACCCTAAATAAACAATCAATCAATCAAATATTATTTATATAGCGCCAAATCATAACAAAAGTAATCTCATGGCACTTTACATTTAGAGTCAGTTGGAACCAGATGCTCAAACCAATTTACAGAAACCCAACAGAATCCTCCAGGAGCAAACACCCATGCAAACACAGGAAGAACATGAAAATTCTGGCTCAGTCCAACCCAGGACCTTCTTGCTATGAGGTGACAGTGCTAACCATTGCGCCATTGTGCTGTCACTTTACTAAAAGAGATCTATCTATAGTCAGATCTAAGGAGACAAATTTCTAATATTAACTGTTGTATTTTTGTGCCTTTTATCTTCTCTGTTGGGGACCTAATCCAGCTCATAGAACTACGTCTGCAATTCTCACTGGCTGTCAGTCTATTGTGTGATTTAGGTCTAAAGATATGTTGGAAAATATTGTTTGGCAATTATCCCATATTAAGGTCTGCATACTGAGGTCTGCTTAAATTATCCTACCTGCATTTTATTAAATATTTAACAGTTCAAACTAGTGTTTAATTTAAGTTCCCAAAACGATAATGAAAATGGGATTTCTTTCAACTTCACTGGTGCGTCTGCAGAGATAAAGCAAGCTGTCAGTGTTGCAGGTTTTGATCCCTGGTGTCCTTGGGCAGTAATTTAACATCCCCGGTTTGTAGTGTGCAGGTCAGCAGTGAGTGAGTGAGTGAGTGGGTGAATGTAAGGCTTTATGCACCGTTCTCAGGAAAAAGCTGCCGCATAAATGCAGTCCATTCACCATTGTATTACCACATAAATCACTGACAAAGAAAAGGAATGTAACTGTTTTTAAGCTTTTTTTTTCTGATTTACCCAGTGAACTTTTAGAGGTGGCTGAATTGAACGAAGAATGGCTGCATCAAAGGAAATAATCTGGTTCATTTTTAAATGCAGGATGTCTCTATTATATTTGTCACAATAACAGGTATTTATGGTAGCATGGCTCTTTTATGACATGCACTCCATTTTACCTTAATATAAATGAGTAACCAATAAACTTCAAAACTTGCAAACAACTCTAAAAGAAAAAACTTCTTTTTAGCCTAACAAGAGCTGAAAAGATGGAGGGATATAATGAATATTGATGCAAATGTTATCTTTCATGATGTGTTCTTTTTGACATGTGCTTGACGGCATAAAACAGTGTTAATACAGAGTTACCTTTACTGACATGTTGTGGAGACGAACAGGGTGTAAGCTTAGCTTGGGATTTGCGATTGGCCAGGGGTTTTAGCTTTCTTATACAGTAATTGCTGCCATGGTGATTGGGGCTTCAAAGAGAGAAATACTGTCTGAGAAATTACCCCTCGACCTGGCGTTTCTGTCTGTGCATGCATTTGTGCGTGCGCTCAAATGGGGGTGATTGCGGTGGAAAAATGGGAGCTGTCAGTCAACCTAATGAGAGCAACCTTCTCAGTGCACACACACACACCCAGCGCCATCGGGCCAGTGGAAGTGCCATATAATTGGGTTTCCTTTCCAGGACAACAGACATGCTCACTGGATTAGATCTGACCACCAACGCCACTTCTCTCTCTCTCTCTTTTTCTGTCTCTTTTCTGCATCTCTCTGTTTCTGTCTTATTGTCTGGATCGCCTCTGACTCCCTCTCCATATCCAACAACAGAAACCTTTTATTTATTGGAGATTTTCCCTGAGATGACCTTCATTTGGCGGTAGTCATGAGGTTCAGTTGGAGTTCCACGGCAACTCAGTGAATGTGTATCTGCAGAGATAAGATGAGATGAAACTTTATTGACCTGAGGAGGAAAGCAATTTTTTTTTTGTTATTTGGGGGGGTGTCTTTTAGATTTTTTTTTTTTTTTTGCTGCAGTAAACAAAAATCTGTGGCTAAAAAAGACAATAATAACAGAATATATTTCATGCAAGATAGAAATGGAACCAATATAGCAACACAGTCATAAATCAATTAAACTGTTGTGGAAATGTTACTCTTTCAAGCTTGACAAGACAGAGAAATAGGCAGACTGCAGACGAAGTCAAGCTGGAATGATGAAAGAAGAGTCAAAGGGGGGAAAAAAGGAAGTGTGAAAAAGTAAAGGGTCACTTCCTTTTCTCACAGTTCCTTATGCAATCTCTGAGGAATGTTCACATCTCCTCTCGCTACCCCTCCCATTGTCTGGATTTGTGTAGAAGTTCTTAAAGTGTGTGTGTGTGTGTGTGTGTGTGTGTGTGTGTGTGTGTATCCCACCTCCTCTAAGCTGTATGTCCAGACCGGGTGTGTCCATGTGTGTTTCTCCTCTTCCTCACGGCTCAACAATGTTTTTCTCTTTTCTCGCAACCCTGAATAAATGCTGTACCTTGACCTTGAACCCCCTCTTGTACATTTTTTTTTTTGCATAAATAAAACATTCAATAGCATATCTGGGTATCTTCCTGCAAGGCGTGCATACAATCCTTATAAAAGATTCACCCTGTTAATTAAAAGTGATAATCAGTGACTCCTTATTGAACTTGTACTTACAGTGTGTGTGCATTAAACACTGTATAAAAGGACTAGAGTAAGTCAATGTTTGCTTTCCAGTAAAAGATGACTGACCTCAGGAAACTCTTAACTTCCTAAACACTATATGTAGAAAAGTACATTGAACACATTGAATTCAGGTGTTTCTTTGATGTTCATAAACTATGTGAGCAAAAATATTGGGAGACATCATGGCGACAGCTTATAAAATGTCCTGTTCATGCTGATTTCAGATAAAAACATCAATATTTCCTTAAATTTACTGGGAGATTTTTTTTCCTAAGTGAGGTGTGAGCAACATGTGGTAGAAATGACTATTATTTACAGTCAGAGCACAAAAAATATTACAGAAATTTAGAAGTAGAACATTTAAAATCATAGTCATAGATACAAAACAAACAAATCTAATGTTGAGAGAAATCAATTAAAACCATCTCTGAGGCAAAGATAACAATTTAAACCAAACTAATCAATATTTCTCATAATACAAAAACCATATTTTGACATTTGTCATTATTGACCCCTGTTAGACAAAAAACACCTGGTGTCCAAATACAGTGGTGGAATGTAACAAAGTATTTTTACTTCGTTACTGTACTTAAATCCTTTTTTTGTATTTGTACTTAAGTAAAAATAATAATGCATACTTTTACTTTTACTTCACTACATTTTGTGGCAGTTATCTGTACTTTCTACACATTACATTTCAGAAATTGATAACATTACTCGTTAAGTTATATCAGTGCTTCTCAAATAGTGGGGCGGGCCCCCCTAGAGGGGCATGGAGCAATGCCAGGGGGGCACGTGTGACCCAGGGGAACATGCTTTTTTTTTTTTTTTTTTTGCCATTATACAATAAAGTGTAATTGCACACCCACTACAGTAGTTGACAGTGGCACTCTTATTTTTGAGTGTGCGTAGGTAGTATGAGCTCTATGGTGTAAGGTTTTTTTTTTTATATGAAGTGCAGTAAACAAACCCTCTAGAGGTTGAACTACATTTCTGTCTTTTTTGTTTTCTTTAATGTTAATAATGATATAATGTAATACCAAGGTGTGCTTATAACAATTGAGGTCGTTGAGTATGAAAAGTGTACATCGTTCCACACTTCACGATTTGACCGTTTTGAGTGCACCATCCGGGTTCTTTAAGTACACTTATTTTCGCCACGATTGTAATGTGAACACCCTTCGTACTCAAACTTAGTATGGTAAGTACGGAAAGTATGGATATTGGAACACAGGGTGTGGTTCAATTTTATTTTTAATGGTAAAGTTCTGTCTACTGTAGGGAAGTATCTTGCGGTGTGTGCAAACCACTTCAATTCAGAAACAGCTCTGGGGATTCTTGGAGATCTGGGTCGTTCCTCTTGCTCTGTGTCTGAGTCTTATTCAGGTTCAAACACATATGGTTGTATAACGGTTCTGCGGGCAGCCATAGCAATTTAGGTAGCCTTTGGCTGTGGACTCGAGGGGGCGTGGTCAGGGGCGTGGTTCTTTCGAACGTCTCTGACAAAACGGCGCGCTGTAAAAATGACTGGCGCTGACGGGAAAACAGAGCTGGAAAAACTGTTTTGTTTGGATGATTTTGAGCAGGGAACTTCATGAACATGTTTTGAATAGTCCATAGAACAATTCTAACTGGTGTATGAGAAGGTATAATATGTCCCCTTTAAAGGCATCAAGAAGATCTAGTTGTAGAAATGGGATTAAAAAAAAAAAAACATATAACAAAGTCAATAATAAGAAACATGGAACTGACAAAGGAGGTTTGACTAACGTTTATACTAATGTTGATAATAATGTTGATTGAACAGGGTAGTTGTCATAGATATGTTGTTATGTTTAACTTACACTGTCATTCTTTGAAAAGTTCCACTATTTCTGGAAATTATTCTTTTCAAATTTCAACACCAGTTCCCCATGGTACTGTTCTATATTCTGGGTTCGCATCCGCAAAGTCCTGGAAAATGGACAGAATTTCTTATGGAACATACACAGAGGATGGACAGAGCGTTCCCTTCATATCCGTCTGCGTCTTTGCCATAGAATATAAATGAGCCCTTATACCACCATCTGGAGCTTGATTTGTCAAATTCTAACACTTCAAGACTTTAGGGGATCATACATTTGCTATTTAAAGTCAGAAAACCCAGGTGTGCTGTTAATAAAGTGGCCTTTTTAATCAGTGTCAAACATTCCTGCCCACATTTGCCATTTACATTAAACTGACATATGGTGTTTATGCTGTTAATGAAGAAATGCCTGTGCTGTGAGGACATTAGGGGTCGTTACTTGCACAATAAACCATTTTGAGGTCAAGACATTACATCATGATCTTTATGGTAATTGGGATGTAACTGGGATTATTATTATTATTATTATTATTATTATTATTATTATATAGTCTCTCGAGTGCACTTTATACCCCCTGCAGACACATGAAAATTCCATATGCACATAATGACACTCACACAATAACAATTAAATATGTCATTTCATCATATCAGCATCTACACACACACACACACCTTCTCCTCTTCCTCTATGCGATATTAAGTACTGCTCTCACTGCTCCCTATTTAGCCACTTGGCAACACAGCAATACATCCATCTCCCTGAAAATGTTTATCTGCAAGCTGTTTACTCTATATGCTCTTCAACATAGACATAGATCACATATGCGCATGCATGGTCACGCACACGACTGCACAAAAATACCATAAACACCAGCATTCATGCTCATGGAGATTGCACAAAAACACAAATGGTGGGTGTTTCATGGCATAGGCATTTGTATGCATGCACACACACACTCTTTAGTCAGGAAGGAATGCTGATATGGTTGGATACGCTGGTTGGACTACATGTAAACAGTGGAAGGTTTGACCACAACGACTGCATACACCACTGTGAACACACTATATAAACACACACTATATCTTAAGTACTTATACACACAGACTCACTGCACTCAATGGGAACATGCAACACACACACAGATGACATTGTCGTTGTTGTTGTTGCATTCCACTAATGAAATTAAGCCTTCAAATGTAGTGCACGGTTAGGAAGATAAAGCCTGAACTCGAACTAAACTGAGGGGGGGAGACAAAGAAAAATGGCAGATAAAGACGAGCTGTGGTGATGATGGTAGTGTTTTAAACAAAGGGGTCAATTTTACTGAGACAGTGAAAGACATGTGAATACCCTGGATGTATGAGGAAATTATTTGTTTGTTCAGGTCGTCAGGTTTTAAGAAACAAAAAGAGACACTCCAGGTTTGTGAAAGATTTATGTTTGAACCCAGTCAAGAAGTGTTTTGATGCTCTGGTATCAATAGTGTGCTGCTGTGTTTATTAGCATTTTGGAGCTTTTACTTTATTTCATTTTCGTTTTATTGGATGTATTTATGGATCACACAATATTTATGTGAAATAACTTCATTCCAGTATGTTTAATGACAAAAAAGAAGCAAAATCATTAAACATTTAATTCCATAGATTCTTCTTAATACATGGTGAATGTGCTTCTCGTGCTTGTGCTTCTCAATCAAAATCTGTGCTCACATATTTTTTTCCATTAAATAAAATAGACTCTGAACCTAAAGAGGTGAGGACGTGGTAAAATACATGTGAAACAAAGAGACGAAATTACTCTTACTACACCATCTTCTCTGATCATGGGTGTTAGTTCAGCTGTCTGTCTTTGTGTGTTTGTTAATGTAAAAACTGCAATCAGTAAAATTGGTGGAAGTGAATGGTCTGGTCCAAAAGCAAACATCTGAAATTTCATTGCAGAATTCATAACAAGGTGTGAATTTTTTAGCACTTTTTTTTTAGTAAGTTAGGTTGCACTTCTAGTGATTTGATGTAATTTTCCAGACAAGTGGGTACCACTTCAGGTGTGAGTCTGTGTCATGTTTCAATAGTGAAGTGCAGAATGTAAGTAGGTATGTCAATGAATTATACATTTCAACAACAAGAGGCAAAAGGCAGAACTCTCTTTGTGTGTTTTTCTGTTAGTCTGTAATACACAGGCCAAAAGCAAATGCACACACACACGAACAGAAGCTTCACCGTAAATTACAGAGAAGCAACAAATCATTCTCATGCACTTCCCGGTGACTCAAACATTAAGTTCATTCTCTGTTTTGCTCTGCAAATTAAAGTGTGCACAAAAGGCTTTCAAACCCTGGCGTGCATTATATTATATTATGAAATTATGTGGCATTGATGCCAAAGCTTTTTGATCTAATCATCAATTATGCCACTGGTGTTTTGCATATGCATCAGTATGTGTGGTTGTGTTGGGGGCTGCTGGGGCTTCAGAGGCACTGAAGTTCAGTGAATGCAATGGTGGAATGTAAGGCAAAGAAAAAGAGACGCTGTTGACCTGTGCACAGAATAATAATGAAAGGTGCGTCGTAAATAAATGAGTGCTGAATAAAAATTGTATACTGTATGGCACAGTGATTTCAACCCACCATAAAACATTAAAGGCTCAGGCAGAGATTGCTATACTGAGCACATAATTTATGGGTAGAGCAATGCGTACAAGGGTAGGACTTTCAGACCAAAAGTTGACTTAAGACCTCATGGCTGCCTTTTTTTAACTTAGAATTTTCATTATTCATACTGTTTTATTCCAGGGACCTTGGAGTCCATTCAGAAATCTGTGTATGGTTTTAAAAATACAGCAGTTTCATTCCTCGTACTGGTTGTTGGAGAATTTGTACAAGAATAACAAAGATTAAATAGTTACAGGGGAAGTTTTGTGCAGATTTTGCCTTTAAATTATTCATCTGTTCAAAGGGCCACACTCATCGCTTACTCTTGTCTTTTTATTCAGGTGGAGTTGTCGGACAGCACCTCTCACACCATCACCGACGCCTACGCTGGGAAGGAATACATCATCCAGGTAACACATTCTGCTCCTTCAGCTTAATACTCTGCTCAAAAATGTGTTTGCATGATTTTTTTTAAACTACTTCTCAAAAATGCATGTGTCATAAGTCATTTGAACCTGCTGCAAAGAAAAGTACTTCTGCTCACATTAAAGAATCTCCTTCAGTCACACAGGAACAGATACAAAAAAATACATGCAGAAACAGATGCAGATCCATTTTAGTAGTCCTAACTTTTCCACCACGTCAAAAAATCCAACTAAAAATACAATTCATAAAACAAGCAGTCATCAGTCTATAAATCATCAGGAAAAAAAAAACTAAAATACAAACTACTCTATGGTAATACCATATTAAAAATGATTTGATCTTAACACCCTTTTTTTTTTTTTTTACAAATAACAGTTCCTAGAGCTTATTTCACATCTATTAATGTGACATCCCCTCCTCTCTGACTGAAAATCTGGGATTCTCTAATAATGTAAACACTGTTTATTTTTACAGTTGTTGAAACTAAGACATTCATTTTGATGATAAATGGAAAAGATCAGACTAAATATGTAGTTCAAAATAAGAAAATCTGTGTTTAAAGGTAAAAATGTTATATTAAACAATAGGACTGACATTTAAAAGGTATTGGATTTTGATAAATGATGTGATTTTTATTTAAATATCAAATGTTACAAGCCTTTGTCTGTGGAATAAGAGTGTGATGAATTGTATATGCTTGAAATAAATTTTTGACTGACAGTTTTGACCAGTATCTGTATCTGTAATGGACTTACTTCAGAGGTGTTCTTGACTTCTTCTTGATGACAACTTTGAACCTCTTTCCAATAAATATGCTCATAGTGGTGATTTCATATATTTAACATTTATTCATATCTGCTGATAAGTATGATATTGATTTCTGAAATTTAAGTCTAATGTTACCATGGTAACTAATGACTGGCTACCAACTTTACAGGCAACATAATTACCTCCACCAGGAAGGATAATGTTTTTGCCTGGGTTTGTTTATGTGTTTATTTTTTAGCAAGATAACTCAAAAAGTTATGAATGGATTTTAATGACATTTTCAGGAAATGGTCACTCTGAGACAAGGAAGAGCTGGTTAAATTTTGGAGGTGATCTGGATCACCGTCTGGATCCAGGAACTTTTTAAAGGATTCTCTATTAGTTATTATTGCCTTGTTGTAGTACTAACAAATGTCCACCAGATGGCAGTGGAAGTCCTGTTTTCTCGGGCTGCACTGACTGACTGACCATCGCACAGAAAGTACATTAAAAGCTGAAAGCTTATTGGCTAGTGTTGCTTATTGCTACCAATCAGCATTTTCACTTGAAAATCGCTCGCTCGAACAGACATATATTCAGTCACACACAGGTTCCATGAACACACAGTCTCTCACATACGCAGAGTACAAAAAAAAACAAAGACCTCACAGTCTAAAATCTGGGATATTTTATCCGACTCGCGGACATCAGGGAGTCACCAGAAATATCAGAGAGACTCCCGGAACTTCCGGGAGACTTTGGATGTCTGCTTTACCTTCTTTATAAGTCCATTTGCTTTGGCTGTCCTTGGCAAACTTTTTCAAAGACGTTGGCCACGGACATAAAATAGATTAAAAAAAAAAACAAATGTGGGAGTAATGTTGCAGTGTGTCAGTTACAATATGTGGGGGAATTGTGCTGCTTGGTGGAGGTTTACGCTCTCTGAGTGCTTTTCTAGTTATTAATACATTTCAGCTAATTGAGTTTCTTTTCATATTTTCATCAGTTTTTCTGCATAACACTCTGATTTACAACATTCTATGAAATCTTTTAAAAGAATGTTAATGAATGTTTTTAATTTCCAAAATGTTTCTTTTCTTGTGGGCTCAACAGGTGGCTGCCAAGGACACGGAGATTGGAACATGGAGCGACTGGAGCGTTGCGTTCCATGCTACAACCTGGATTGAAGACATTGCCTGTACGACTGAGGTTGAACCCGTAATCCCAGGTACAATAGTCTGTCCATCTGAGCCTGACCTGCACTGACCTGTAGCCCGGGGTGAAAGGAAACACATCCAAATTCACACATACATGTTTTCAGATGGGTCTCTGTGCTTTTGTGCTGTTTTAACCTTAATTAATTTCAAAAGTGATGATATTTCCAAGGTTTTCTTTTTGGAGTTTGTTTTCAACTGTGTTTTTCAGCTTTAAAAACACTAAAGTCATGAATAATAAAAAAAAAAAGAAAGAAAGAAAGAAAGAAAGAAAGAAAACATTCTGAAAATAGATATTCTAATAGTAAAAAAAAGAAGAAGAAGAAGACAACAAAAAAGACTTGAGGTTGAAGTAAGAAAGAAAAAAGATCCCCATCTAACAAAGGCATTGTGTATTGATATGGCTTGGCATGGGTACTTTATAATGCTCCTGTTAATTTGTAAGATATCATATTCCCATAATGCTGTTTGTTTTTATTATCCTTATATTCCATCATCTGGAGAAATGCAGGTGACAGTACTACAGTATTTCTATAATGTATTTTTTAACATTACAGGATTGGCTGTCACACAGTATATTTCCTGAACCAGTTAGGTATGAAATTAAGTTTAGTTAATAACTTTCTTTATCATTAAATTGAGTACACTATAACAGTCTGATAGCCTTGAACTTTTATCACAGCTTAAGCTTTAAGATCTTGCAGCTTCCAGACAAATCGACACACATCAACCTGAGCGCCCGCATGTTGCCTCGGGGAAAAACTGTGGCGTCTTTTTTGAAAATATTCACATCTCTACCACAGCTTCACACTTGCTCATTTCCATTAAAATGCCACACACCCTAAAGTTAATTCTGCAATCATATTCCCTTTTATTCACCAAAAGCACAATGTACAAAGGATTTTGACTTAGTGATACTTGAATAAAGTCAGACAAACTAAGTAAGCATACAAATGTGAGAGCAGAAGGAGATGCATCATAAAATCACCATAAAATAAGAATATACCATACTGTAGACAGCATACAAATAAAGCACCACTAGACTGGAAAACACAGTTCAGAATATACATCTCTCATCTCATCTCATCTCTGTCCTATAATCAAATAATAATAATATAATCATGTTCAACACAAAATATTACTGGTGTAGTGGTTAGCAGTTGAGACATTTCATTCCCCAAAAAAGATGTGTGATTGTTCCAAAATATTACATCATGGATGTCAAAACCATTTTAGCTCAGGTGCTGCATGCAGCCCAATTTGACTTCAAACAGACCAGAATGGTAAAATAAATAACATAATAACTTATACATAATGACAACTCCAAATATTTCTCTTTGCTTTAGTGCGAGAAAGTAAAATTCTAGTATGAAAAATGTTCACATTTACAAACTATCCTTTCACAAAAAGATATGAATAACCTGAACAACCATGAATAATCCAAATCTTCTTCAGGAAATTAAGTGCAATTTTAGCAATTTTATACCTCTATAAAGTCACAAAACATTTTGTTGTGTGTGTTCGGTTGGCTGTGTGTTCTTTGCTGACCTTATTACAATCCTGGAAAGCCCTTTGAGGCAATTGTCATTGTGATATTGGGCTATATAAATAAAATTTAATTGAAAATTAGTGAAAGGCATCTGGAACCAAAAAAACAGCAAATATACACTTTATCAACAATATAATTTGTCAAACTCAGTGATACTCTTGACTGTCATGGGCCAGATTGAACCCTATGAAGCCATGGGTCTATATGTTTGACACCCCTGAGATAGATTTTCTAAGAAAAAAAAAAACAAAGGGAAATGAACCAAAAGGTGCTGAAGAAGTCTCATGTAAGTCATACGGGTTATTGCAGAAATTTTACCCAAAGACACCATAAAATACTGCCTACTATAGCTTTAACTACTGATATTAGCTATGATAATGTTGAAAATACAGTATTTACTTTGTATAGTGGGAAAGTGTTGAGCTACAAAAATTAAGCAATATTTAGCAATATTTTCACGCAAAACCCTAAAGTTTATGAGTATATTCTGCATGTAAATCCTCAGTGTTTTGATTTTTCAGCATGCATGACACCCCAGCTGTATGGGGTCCATAGTAAACTGTGATCACATGATGGCATGATATCACAATGTAGGCATTATAATTTAATATAGTCATATGTTGATGTTTTTTTGTTCTTTTTTTATCGTGCACCCTCACACTCTGCATCCCTGTCTCCGTTAGTGACGGCTGAACGTAGATTACAACACAACACTCCTATCTAAGCATCAGGGGATTTAACTCATCACAAAATGAGCTGCCAAACCTTTGCACATAAAATCCAGTATTGCAAGACATCATATCCTACAATCAGATACTTAAATGTGTTTTCTTATAACCCTAGTCCATACTATGGGGAGCACCATCATATATCATCTATTTTTATTCCTGCTTTGGAGTGCTTTGAACACCGTTGTTTGGAAAAACTGAAATCCGGTTTACTGTTTATAACGTAAATGTCCATACTTGCATATGTTTCCATGATTCCTATCGTGTAGCACCTGTTGGATAAAAAAAAAATATATATATATCACCAAAACACCATTTTGAGAGCTTAAAAACCTGCGCTAGAAATGGGAGAAATAATGCTTGGAAATGATAAGGGAAATTTATTGAAGGATTTGTTGCATTTGTGGAACCTGACATATGCAAGGACAAAATCTGTGGGAATGATGAAGCTGGCAGCGTGTGGCAGAACTCAAGGATGGGTTGCTTGTCAAATCACAATCTCTCACCACAGTGATGATCCCTGAGCAACAAGGCGTGTATTCTATGTAGAGCTCCAAGTACGCCGGTAGACTGGTTGATAAGAATATTTACATGTGACGTACAAAGAAACCTGGAATATGGATGAACATGTTTGATTGTGTACAGTATTCGAGCAGGTTCAGCTTCCTGTGGCATTATAATATTGAAAATGGATTTTGCAAGGGTGTTTTGTGTGGTTTCATACTGAATATCATTGCTTGACTGAGCTCTAGGGGGTTATTCTAATCTCTGTCACATGTGACTACACCCTGCTGTTTAATTTTTTTGATTGACAGAGGAAAGATTTGTATAACAGAAGTGAAGTTAGAAAGGTCAGCGCGTTGATATACATGAATCAGGTTAATATGAGGCTAAGGATGGATGAGGTGTCTTAAAACGGTGACTTAATTATAATATAAATCCAAAATCTGTTTAAAACCTGGACTTCTTGGTCTGCTTTGCTGTCTCTCTGCTCGCCTCTAACTCCCGCCTGGGTTTTGCAGTGCAACACTGACTTCTAGAGGTCGATGAAGTCACTGCATGCTGATCTTCACAGTCAAATATAGCATAAACCCTGGCAGCTCAGAAACACACAAGAACATGCTAAAAACACCACGTACAGCGCATGAAGTTTGATCCAACATTCCCATATGCACTAACAGTTATCACACATATAGACATGAAGCTGTGATATGATGCCCTGTGCAAATACACGCACACACAAACACACACCAGTCAGTCAGTACACAGTGTATTATTCCTGTTCTCAGTGAAAGATCGGGAGGTTATTGGGATTCTCCTCATGCCTCCTCTCCATCCAGCTGCCGCTTCTCTGCTTCCCTTCCCTCTCTGCTTGTCCTCTGCACCCTTTCCCCTCTTTATTTCTCTAGGTTTTCTTATCTTTTGATTTTTGTGTTTTTTCACCATCTCATCTCATTTCTCTCGCTATTGATTATTAACTCATTCTGTTACTCTCTCCTTTCATCACCTCTTCCTTTTTTTCTATTTTTTGCTGCCAGTCACCCTCTACATACCTGGGGTTTCTTATGTTAGATGTGAAATGGCATGCAGGTATAATGATAAATAATTAATTAATAATTACATAAATCACAAAAGAAAAATGTAGCATCACAGTAGACACATTAAAATTTCTTCAGGTACAATTTAAGTGTCTATGAGATACTTTATACTTGCTAACTATATACTATATACTAGCTAACAACAGTTTTCATCTAAATTTGCCTTCAAAACTTACATTTCGAATGCCAAATTATAGTAATAATTATGATAACAAAGTGCATTTATAAAGCACTGTTTATTCAAAACAACCTCACAGTGCTACTGTGAAAAAAAAATACAAAACCCATCACAGGCTGCAGACATGTTCTTCATTGGGTTACTATTGTCAGATGTCTTGACCATTATAATTAAACTAAAGGAATATTCTGTTATGCTACAGTACAGTGAAACTTGAACCATTAGTGATTACTGAAATGTAACTCAGACTTATTCATTTTCTTTCAGTGTTTCCACTCACATAAATCCAAAATACAACTAGAAATAGTAAGATTTAAGATTTACTTGTTTTAATGTTACTAATGTGTGTTTACTGGTTTACTGGTGGTTTTGCAAGTTTGCTAATGTAAATGTCGGTGATTTTGGTAGCTGTAATTGATATTTCAACATTTTTGGTTCATCTACATTATGAAGTGGCCAAAAGATGAAATTCAGCAATGTTTTTTGTGTGCAAATATCAGCAAAATGTGTTGATACTATGCTAATTTTGAGGACCAGGGAGACGCTACGTTTCTCTTTTGGGTCTCTATAAACCACTGTAGCCTGTACATTTTCTATTTAGAGGAAAAATGCTGCTTTTATGTTCTTCAACATTATTCCAGTTCCACAGTGAGAAATATAACATGAGAAGGTGATCATGTGCTGTTTTTAACTAGTATTTACCAAAAAATTCCATAGCATGTGAAAGCAGGGCATTATCTGTTTTCCCACAAAAATCCTTACATTCATTTCTGAGTTCTATTTTTGATTTGCTCCTCTACAGGGGCAGCAGTAATGCTGTCCCTCATTAACATTTCTAAAGTCTGAGTCAAACGTGCGCAGCCATTTTATTATATATATATATATGTATATATATATATATATATATATTAATAAAACAGTAGTAGTGGGTAGTCATTTTCTAATTCAATTGGCACTCTCCCATTGGAGCTCTTTTATGTGGAAAGTAAACAAGGAAAATATCTGATTCTCTGCCACCACAGACCAAAACCAATAAACACAAAAAGTTCCATCGGGGCCAGCTTTTCCTCAGCTGACCAGCTTGTTAACATCTACACAGTGAGCAATATTTCCCAGTTGCTTTGCCAAATAGGAAATGAATGGACTTCCTGTGACTTATTGATTATGTGGCTCAGCGTCTAAATGCAGAGTTATGCTTTCTGTTTCCTCTCTGTCTTGCATTTTCCACATTTCTTTGTTCTCTTCATGTTTGGTGATTTCATATGTTTGCATATTAGCAGAAGCAGCTTGTTCACACTCCAAATTAAAGGCAGTGACACACTCACACTTCGGTGTTGACAGCTTCATTTCAGATCAGATTTCACTCACAGACAGTATTCAGAATTAGAATTAGCAGCTACATACAACCAAATAACAAGCAGGTCAGTTCAGGCTTTAAAAAGTTTCAGCCGTCTGTAGTGTTGAACTCATCTGAGATATAAATGTCTTCCTCAACCACTCCTACGAGACAGACACTGGACACTGTCTAACACCAGACAGGCAACACCAGATATCGCTTCTTTTATCCTTAATGTCTATAGCTATTTATAAATACTGAGTTCCTCAGTTCCTGTTTCAAGGCTTGGCAAAGATCAAGAGCATGGATACATGCAAGACCACAATAAAGCCTTAACCAGCAGAAAGCAACCTACACTGTTGTGTGATAATTACCTTAAATCAGCTTAAATTTGGATTAAAATTTTGCAATATGGACTGAAAATGAAATTAAAAGTATATCTGTTCACTTTGAAATTCTGGATGATTTGGTAACTTACTAAAAAAAAAAAAAGGGTTGAAATTGTTTATTTTCTTTTGCAGTATCAGCTGAAGGATCATTGGAATTGTAGTATGTGAGTGACTGAGTCCTGCCAAAATGACTTATCTGAAATATGGTGTTGAAATAACTAAAATTGTAAACTGAATTGCACACTAGCCTGGGAACAAGATGACTTTGAGAGTGTTTTGTTGATTTTGTAAACAGGCAAAATGCTTCTACTGACAGAGGACAGGATGTTAGTAATCTATTACATCACTATTAAACAAACTGAGCATGTTTTCTCCAAGAGACGGAAAAACAACTGTATTTAAAGGCTCTGATGAGAAAGATTTGTTACACTTCTGACAAGATTTGGTAAAAGTGAAGTTAGCAACTGCTGCTTTGCTATATGTCTGTCTAGCTGTTTTCAAAAGTTTTACATCCTTATAAATTAAATGAAAACTTCTAGATTGGCCTGAAAATGCCTAGCATAGATAACCACAGTTTTGTACACAATTATCTATGCAACTTCTTTTTGGGTGTTGACAAAAAATATATATATCATTGGGAAAAAAACTTCATATTGGTAGAATCACCTCCATGGGAATGAACAGAAATACTTTTTAATTATAATATTTACTGTGGATTTTATTTGTTTGATAAAGTTGCTGTTAGAATTACAGGCTTGTTTGTTCATTGACAAAGATCCTAACAAACAGAAACTTAGGTTTACATTAGGTTTACAGTGGCTTGCAAAAGTATTCATAGCCCTTGAACTTTTCCACATTTTATTACCCTACGATCATAAACATATTTAATTGGAATTGTATGTGAAAGACCAACACAAAGTGGCATACAATTGTGAACGATACATAATTGTAATGTTATTTTGCAAATAAAAAACTTTAAAGTGCAGTGTGCAAAAGTATTCATCCCCTTTTTCTCTGAGTGCAACCAGTTGCCTTCAGAAGTTGTGTGATGACTGCTGAATGATGGAATGTTGACCAAATGACTAAATAGAGTCCACCTGTGTCCAATCTAATCTCAGTACAAATACATATGTTCTGTGATGGCCTCAGACGTTTGTTAAGAGAATATTGGGGAGCAAACAGCATTATGAAATTCTAGACCAGATGGGTCAAGGATAAAGTTGTGGAACAAGTTTAAAGCAGGGTTAGGCTAAAAAAAGATTTCCCAAGCTTTGAATATCTCACAGAGCAATGTTCAATCCATCATCCAGAAATGGAACTAGTATGGCACAACTGCATCACACCATCCCCTCTGTCAAACATGGCAACATGTAGCACCATCAGGAAGATGGTCAGAGTAGATGAGAAGATGGATGGAGGCAAATACAGGGAAAATCTGTTCCCCTTCCAGCAGGACAACGGCCCTAAACATAAAGCCAGCACTCCAATGGAATGGTTTAAAACAAATCATATTCATGTGTTAGAATGGCCCAAAGTCCAAACCTAAATCCAATCAAGAGTCTGTGGCAAGATCTGAAAACTGCCGTTCACAAACACTCTCCATCTAATCTGACTGAGCTTAAACTGTTTTGCAAAAAAGAATAGGCAAAAAGTTCAGACTGTAGATGTCTAAAGCTGGTAGTGATATAGCCCAAAACACTTGTAGTTGTAATTGCAGCCAAAGGCGTTTCCACAAAGTATTGATTCAGGCGGGGGTAAATAATTTTGCACACTGCGAAAAAAAAAATTATATATAATTTTCTTTCTACTTCACAATTGTATGCCACTTTGTGTTGGTCTGTCACATAAAATCCCAACAAAATATATTTATGTTGCAAAATGACAAAATGTGGAAAATTTCAAGGTGTATACTTTTGCATGCCACTCACAAACACTCACAAATCTTTTCTCTCATGTTATTTTTTTCTAAATTTCCTCTCGTCTTTGTTTTGCTACTTCCATCTCACCTATTTTCTTCCCTCTCAGTTGTTTGTCATCAATCTCTCCTTCTGAAATCTCCTTCCCTTTAACTAGTTTCATCAATATACTCCTCATCAGCATCACATTCCCTTTTCATCATTTTTATTTTCATCACCACTTCACTGTTTAGCTGTAGGCAGGAAGCACTGCATAGAGCCACTGAACAAGTTAAATGTGACCTAGCATTCTTCTTCTCTGGCTATTTCACACCTGGTTGCATTCTTCTAATATTTCCTATTTCCTGACTCCCAGTACAGTACCTACAACAGTCATTAATTGGAAGGAGAGGGAAATTTACTTAAAAAAATATATATATATGCTTTTGGTTCTAGACAGTGCAGACAATGTGTGTGAGTTAAAGGTCAACTTCTATCAATTTTTTTTATTCATACTGCTGTGTCTCCACTATGGTTGAATGCATTGTGCATCATTTCTGTGGAAAATGATGTCCTATTTCTGTTGCTTGAAGCTGTTTTCTTTTTTTTTTTTTTTTCTGTAAGCTAGAAGAGGGTCTGTGGTTGAACGACTGGCTTTTCCGGTGAATATGAGTATTCATGACGCAATAATAAGGCACCTCTGATTGGTTAGGGAGTAAAAAAGAAAAAGCAGGAAGAGGAAAGGAAACGCCCAGCTGAGTGTTGTTCAACCCGCAGCGATCTGTTGATGGAAAGTCCATAAAGTTTGTGGATTTAATAAAATGTCTTCGGAGATACAACCGTGCGTCTACGACCCTGAATCAGACGAGGATGAAGATGAAGGCGAACTGCCAATTTCGATTTGTTTGTCGAAGAGCGTATCCGAACGGTAGGCTAATGCTAATGCATCACCTAGCTTCTGTCCGCTGTTCTTC
>JAPSES010000081.1:1876927-1893868 GCA_029822895.1 Maxillicosta whitleyi | reverse complement strand
TAACATGTGAAATGATACAATAATGTGTTAATAATTTCACACATAAGTCGCTCCTGAGTATAAGCCGCACCCCCGGAGAAAATATGAAAAAAAAACTGTGACTTATAATCCGGAAAATACGGTAAGTACACAATGACAGATCATAATATAATTTTATATTATGATAAATATCAATGCAACAAATGCTTTATTTTGTCCAATGCTTACAGAATCATCTTTTTATTTTACAAATAAGCCTCCAGACTTAAAGAAATGTTAATTTGACATTATTGTGACAGCTACTGACACCTGACAAGACTATTTTGGTGTGGGTCAGATGTGTCCCAGTGTTGTGGTGCATATAGTGTATATAAACTCCTTCAGGACTGACACTGAAAACTAATAATCAAGGAGATAGATTACCAATATTCACTATTGCCCCAGGACAGCTGTGGCTACACATGTGGTGTGTGAGTGAACAAATAATGGATCCAATATACCCTTTGAGTATGTGTAAATAGAAAAGCTCCATAAATCTAATCCATTATATTTAAAACTTTCCTTTGATAGAATGTGTCATTTTCATAGGTAATTGGACAGATTAGAAATACTTACATGAATGTATCTGATCACATATTGTATGTAAAAAATGATACACATGATGGAAAAATATACCAGAAGTGAACATTACCTAATAATTGGTTGATCTTCAATCAAAATATGGTAGAAAAGAAGCATCATGATTGATTATTATAAGATTCCCAGATATCACTTCATGTTTTATGTGACATACATCTGTTAAGTTCAATTCATTGTTTCTTTTTAGTGAAGAATTCTCCCTGCACGCTGCTGCAGCTGTTACAGAACATCTCTAATGTGTTACATTATATTGCATTACATGTAATATACATTAATTTATTATGTAAGCATTATGTCACTGTCTGTGTAAGGTCACCTTTGAGAATCGTCGACTGTACTGTGCCATGACTTTGGGGTCGGGACATTCCAGTTTCTTGATGATCTCAAAGCTCTGGTTGAGCTGAGTGAAAATGTCCACCACGGAGCAGGAGAACAGAGCGTGCTCAGATGTCTGCTGGAACTGCAAACATCACAAACAGATTAATACTGGGTAGTATACACTGTATTACTGTGTAGAGTTCTTTAACAGGTGAAAATATATGATAAAATATTAATTTAATATGGAAATATGTTTAACCACACACCTTCACTAGTCAAACTTAATGTATTAATAGGTTTTTGAGAGAAATTAGCACATGTGAGCACCAGGAGATAACCTCTTGGACTCTGTTAACAGGTTTTACTCAACTGCCATCAGACTGTTGAGCAAACACGTGCAATATTAGGAATGAAAAATGCAATTATGCTCAGTGGATCTCAGCTACACTGTGTAATATTGACTCTAAAAAGAACTGTGCAATATCTGTACCATAGTGTTTTTTTGTTTTTTTAGCACAGATTGTATTATGTGCATTATTAGACAAGATAAGATAAGATAAGATAAGATAAGATAAGATAAGATAAGATCTGACTTTATTTATCCCACAGAGGGGACATTTCACAGTTGACAGTAGCTACATACAACAAGCAAGTGCAGAGAAAAGACAAGTAGGAAAATTACAAACAAATGAAAAAAGAGAATACTAAGACATTTGGTATTTTAATAAATACAGAATTAGAATTCTAATTAAATATTATTTATATACTTACATCGTGGTTGCACTTGCACATGGTGTGATATGGGTGGGTTACTGAGAACTACTGTATAGGCAGTAATTATGAATATTTATGTAATTTTTTTGTACAGATTATTTTATCCTGTTTACTAGTGTTTTTCCTGTGTTATTATTGAGACCAATGCAACGTCATTTCATTTTGCTTTGCATCTCTGATGTAATGTTTGAAAGACAACAAAGGAATCTGAAATCTGCTGAGGTAAATGGTGAATTTTCTTACTCCATCTTTCTTGTCTCTTTCGAGGGCTCCATGCATAAACTCCATAGACACATCCTCATTTTCATCCAGCCACTGTAGCACAAACTGTACAAACCATCTACAAAGAAAAGACAAAAAAGGTTATTTTCTTTCCAAAACAAAAGTGGCCTTTTCAACTTTCTTGCCCTTTGTATTATTAGCGTTAACAGAATGTGATAATGATGTCTTGATAAGCAAAGAATAGACAAGTCTTACTGCTCCTTGCAAGTAGTAAGATCAAACTTGTCACGTGAACTTACGACGGGTAGTCGGGAACGACATCCTTAAAGTTCGGCAGCTCTTTCACGTACTCATTGTAGAGCCATTTGACCTTGAAGTGCAGGTTCATGTAGTCAGTGCTCTTGCACAGACGGTGCTTCTCATGTTCTGTGGATAAAAATACATGAATCCTGTGAGCTTTACAGGACTAAGTGTGAGATTCTGAACTCCTCACTATGGGAATCACTAGTGAGGTTGGAGCTAAAGTTGTAAATGACACAAGTAAGACCAACACAGTTATCTGTACCAGACTAAACCTGTGATCATATTGGCAGAACTTCACAATCTATTATTTATTTATTTTTTTTTCAGTTTTCAATTTCCTTCAAACCCTGAAGGGAATTTGACAAATTACGTCTGAACTCTAGTCCTCTCATAAGCAGAAAAATGTAATTGATTCATTGCGAAATAATCCTATTTTTGTAGTATAACGCAAATAGTTTAAAATTCAGTGCATAAGATTTATGAGGATTCCGATGAATTTAATTGCAGAATACATGTTTTTTTTCTTTTTGTAGCCACCATGGGGGAGCATGAGCGGAACTGAGTCATTTACACTTGGAAATGTTATCACTAAATGTCAGTAGAAATTATACATGGTAATTTCTACGTTTCAATACTACACACAAACCTGATAATCAAGAGGAGCCTTTTATTAACACTGAACACACACAAATATAACTGAATTATTAGATTTCTATTTTTCTTTTAAGCTTTGTGATTCAGGTTATAATTTTAAACCCTATGAGAAAACAGTGGAGCATTAACAGAGAACTAGTCAACTTTCAAAGAGTGGAAAAGTTAAAGAAATATGTATGAAGCAAAAAGGATATAATTTTAAAGTCCAAGCAATAGGCCTAACTTAAACATAATCCCAATTTTAAGATAGTCTCTAAATCTTTACTTCTCTAAACTCAAGTGCATTTTATCAGATCAATTATTTCTTTCTAAAATATGCTCCTAAGTATGCCAAAAACAAAAAAAACCTCACAAAATTATATTGTTTTTGCATATTTTAATGCCTACAAAGTACTTTGATCACAGTTAAATTGAAGTTTTGGGGATCAAAATCTCTTTAAGAGTTATTCTATCACCACAGGGCTCCACCAATTCATTAATAATGCCAACTGAAATGGAAGTGGTGACCATTCCTGTATTTAATTCAGTGAAGATTTTCCACAGTGATACTCTGTGAAGGGGGATCATCTCGAGGACAGGGGCTTGGATAAAAGCTTGGAGCTGGTGGTGCTTCTCAGTACAGTACAGCACAGCATAGAGGAGCACAGCAAGGCCCCATGGGAGATATAAGCAGCTTTCAAACTCAGCAGAGTTATTATTTCACTCTTTTACACTCCCCCGCATGCTATTGAATAATTTCTACCCCACATTTTCTGCCCAGACTTTTTTGATTCCTGTCTTGTCCTACTTGTGTTTTTCAGTTTCTTTGGAGTTGCATACTACTACCCTTTGATACTGCACACTGTACTATTGCTTAAAACTGTAAACAGTCTCAGGCAGAGGTGTCAAGTTCATTTCAGTTCAGGGGCCAATGTGATCTTAAATGGGCCTGGCCAGTAAAATAATATAATTTTTTTCTTCTCCTTTCGGTTTTTCCCTTCAGGGGTCGCCACAGTAAATATTTTGCCTCCATCTAATCCTGTCTTCTGCATCCTCTTCTCTCACACTGACTACCTTCATGACCTCTTTCAGTCCATCCATAAACCTTCCTCTAGGCCTCCTGCCTGGCAGTTCCACACTCTCCATCCTTCTACCAATCTCTTCCCTCTCTCTCCTCTGGACATGTCTGAACCATCTCAGCCTGGCCTCTCTAACTTTATCCTAAAACCTCTAACATGTGCTGTCCCTCTGATCTACTCATTCCTGATCCTGTCCAATAAAATAATAGCAAAAAAAAAAAAAAAACTAAAATTACATTATGAACATGTTTACATCTACAAATTATTCTTTAAAAATGTGACTACCATGAGCAACCTGAAATTTCTTAAGAAAAATAAATGCAATTGTAACAATATTACGCTTAAGCTTCTTGTTTATACATGTACAATACAACTTACAGATCTAAAAACGCCCAAAACATGTAATAACAAGCAGAATATTGTAAAAATTGCACTTCCTTCTCTTAAGACATTTCAGGTTTTCATATTTCTTTCAGTTATTCAGATTTTTTTTGTGAGAGGATACTTTATAATAGGTAACATTTCCATGTAATTCAAAGAGAAAACTTTAGAGTTGTCATTATCTCTAGGTTACTATATTATATATATATTAAATATTATAGTCTTATTATTTTACTGGTCTGGCCCATGTGAGATCAAATTGGGCTGAATGTAAGTTTCAGAAATTCATCTCATGGGTCAGATTGGACCCTCTGGTGGACCATTTTTAGCCCATAGGCCATATGTTTGACACCCCTGATCCCAGGTATGGTCATACAAGCTCCTAGAAAAGCAGCTAAACACATCTCACAAAAGCTACAGAACAATATGAGGACAATATGTAACATTTCTATGACAGGGAAGGAGAGATAGAATGATGCTCATGGCTTTTACCAGCATAAAATATCTGCCCTCGACAGGAGAATGTGGAAGGAGCTGAAGGGTAACAGCATTCGTTATAAAATGACAAACACGTGGAGTGAAATTTGACAGGTCAAAAGAAAAATGAGAACACAACTTCCAAAACAAAAACTGCATTGTGCTAAAACAACAGCCAATACAATTACAATATATTGTCGAATTGTCACAAATGACAGAGAGCCGACTGACCTTCCATAGCGTACATCATGTCTTGAGCAAACAGCGTCCACATGACCTCTGCCGACACCTTCCCTACATTCAGTTCTTGAGGAAACCTGCAAGAAGGGTGAGCAAAAACTAGATCACGAACAGTTCATTTAAACTATCACTGAGGGTTTAAAAATAAACAGAAAACACAAAAGCATAGACCAGTTACTCACTGGTTTAACACAGGCGTGTAGGAGTTTCTGTCCTCTTCAATGATGGAAACGATCAACATGATAAGTTTGGGCCAGAAGTCCAAATTCTTGATACTTGGTCCTTGTTCTTCTAAAGGCAGCTCCTCCTTGTTCTGTATTAAAAAAGTATATAGATGAATAAATGACTGCTTATCAACCAACCCCTACAAAATCACACTGACATGAGGTCCTTGTTAATTTATTTTCCTTGAACTTGACCAATAAAAAAAGCAAGAAAAACATGTAATATTATTTTTTCTTGTTGTGTTCCAGCAATGAAATGATGACAAAGGTCATGACAGAGATCACAAACAAAACAGTAAAACACAGCATCGCAACAAACTAAGAACCTGTAGCAAACTTGGTGAGAAAATAGTGAATGGTTTCTGATTAAGCTAGTTAAGAAACATGCCTGTTTTTACCTGAGTGGTAAAACTGAGTAGGAAATGTACCTTCTCTGTGGCTACAGACTCATGCTGATGGAAAATGTTGGTATGAAATCGGTAATTAGAATGTGACTCACTGTATCCACAGGTTGGTACTGTCTGCTGTACAGCTCTTGGCAGTTATTGAAGATGTAATCATATGTGGAGTTGAGACAGGCCTTGACACAGTCCCTCACCACCTGGCTGGCTCTGGGCGGAGACTGTAACTCCTGGACCTGAACGACACATCGAGACAGAAACAACGGCACTGAACTGATGCGAATATTTATTATTTGATATGAATCCTTCACCCGTTCTGTTTCCATGACGGAATAAAACAGCAAATCTAATCATCCTACCTTCATCCTGAAGAAGGTGATGCTGGTTAGAAGATCAACAGTGGATTTCAAATCCTGCAGCCGCTCCTTGCTGCTGGCAGGAAAGTGATTCTACGGTTGAAAAACAGGAGTGATTGTGCTTTAAATTATTCAGCTGTTAAAGTAAATGTAACACAAACACAATCGACACACAGGGCATTACATAGAAGTGACTATACATTGAATTGATGCCACATTTCATATTCACAGTCCACAGTCAATTGAAGTTAATATCTTATTACACATTTAGGGCCATTTTTGCTGAGCAGGGCATATTAGTGTGAGGCTGCAGTAAGGTAAGTCAGTTCATTTCAATATCGACCAACGCAGTCGACCAAGAGCAGGACAAATTATCATAGAATCTCAAACAAGCAGAACTGATGGGGCTGCAGGCAATCTACCACGAACACAAGCACAGCTTATTACTGTAATGTGACAAATGTATAGTAAGTGTTCCTCTAAAGAAACGGCACAGACTGAGAGAAGAAATGTAACAATCTCAGTAAAACATTTCCACATAATTTCCAACCTGCTCACAAAACAACAATGGAAAACCTAGTGAGTCTCTAATTTATAACCCACATGTCCCCCATATAGTTTAAACTTCTGAATTGATCACATTAACTATTTTTAAAATCAACTATATAATGAAAGGCACCTTAGTGATGACTTAAGATCTACCAAAACCACCAACAAATCAACACTACGGCCCAATCCCAATTCACCCCTTAGCCCCTTTACCCCTACCCCGTGGCCCTTGAACTTGACACTACCCCTTGAAAAGGAGCACAGGACAACAGTTTGTGACCAGTTACATCATCAGTAGTCATCGATGCCACTATTAACAGATGTGAAAACTTTGTTTCTGAAAGTATCATGCTGCCAGTAGCTGTAACCGTCTCTGTTTCATGGACTTCAGTCATCTTTTTACAGCTATCAACTATAAACCGCAGAAATGCGATCTATAACACATTCAACCAGCGTTAAACGGTTGATCAAATCATTAAGTTGTTTACAAAGAAAATACGTACATTTGTGCGTTTCTTTCATCACTGCTGCACTTTTTGATGACTGATGGCTCGAACAGAATTATGGGAATTTTCTCCTACCCCTCTGTTCATAGTGTGGTCCTTAAGTAACTCTGTTTCAACAGCTATACAGCCCTCTGCCTTAGCCTTTCCTGTCCATCTAATTGATAATCGAGACAACACTACCCCTTCACAGACTCTATCACTCACTGAATAAAGTATAAAGCTCATTGTTTACACACATTTGTATTATGGTATCATCAAGTTTTCTTCTTTAAACTAAGACTCCTAGCTACTTATTTTAACAGCTGGTCAAACGATCAACTGATAGTTTACATTATAGCTCTTTTAGTGTGGCTCTGTTTTTAGACCGAAAAGATCCACAGTCAAACCACAAATCACCTCTGTTTTCTGTATGGTTTATGTTAATAGCTGAACTAAAGATCTGTTTGGAATTGAACAAACAAGGTAAAAACTGTCACGACTAAGTCAACAAACAGTAACTTAACAAAGATAATCACATTTCAGCATCAAACTCCATTCTTTTTGCTTAGCGCTGTGTTGTGGAAAAGACAACAGTGTTTGTAGGTTTTATCACTTTTTCACTTTCTTTGACTCTAAAGGTTGTTTCTTCTTGGTTCTCATCCCATCTGGTCACTTACTGATGCTTGGTAGTAGTGTGGCAGTAGTTTATGTCACCAAGTGAGTGACAGAGTGACTCACTTCTCCCTCTAGTTTAGACATAATTCCTTCAGCCCATTGGTCTGAATGAAATCTCTACAATCTAATACACTGGCGTCTTTAACAGAACATTAGGACTCTTCATTCTAAACACTCCAATGTAAATTTTAAGTCATTCAAAAGAATATATTTTAAGGTAGAAGTACTAAATATAGGACCTATAAGGTGCCTCCTCATTCATTGCCTTGTTTTATTTGCCATTTTCATGTTGAGGCATTTGTTGTATCACTCAAACATACATTAATGTGTCTTAGATTTTCAACTGATGTAATTTTTTTTAATCTGCATTGTATGATTTTCTGACATGTCTATGTTGTTTGGGCATGCTCTGTGAAGCATTTTGGGTTGCATTTTGTATGAAAGCCACTAAATAAATTAAGACAATTTGTGACATTACAGAGTCATTTTTCAAAGATACAAATACTAACTTTAACAGAATTTTTTTCCCCTTACCCTATATGTAGAGAGATCAATGCGCAAGGAGTTGTGCAACTGGTCTAGGAGCTTGACAAAACGTTCTTTCTGTAAGATGGAAACAACAAGGAAGGTTAATTTAAGGCATAGGATAAAGAGCAGAGAATGGAGAATAACAACATAGAACACAAGACACAAAATTACAAAAAAAAGATGAGGTAACAGAGTCAAAAGATACTGTTTTGTGTATGTGAGCTTGTACAAACCCCAAAATTTGAGGCAGCGAAGCGGTCAGAGGCAGAGACATTGGTAGAGGCGGTTGTGTGAGCGTAGAATGCATTGATGTTGGCTAGCAGGGTGCTCATCACAGCAGGGACCCCAGGACACATGTATTTGGATGATAGACAAGCGAAATGCCTAAGAGAAGGAAGACACAACCCAACAGCAGACTGTGGTTAACACCTGTCTTATTCTATATTACACAACCAAAGGATGTGGCCTTAATTGGAGGTGAGGTTTTGGCAGAACCATGTGGGAGTACATGTGTCCTCTCAGGGGCCTTGTTTTTACTAATGATTCCTATTATGTAAGGTCATTTCATGGGCCTGTGTGCCACGTGACGCGTTCAGGCTGAAGGATGGCCCATTGGAGTGTGCTTTGTGTGAATGATGGGCTGAGTTAACAGGCAGCTGTATGAATCATGACACTTCATGGAGACAAATCCATCGCCAGCCCATTAATACCTGACTTTCTTTCATTTGCAGGCCAAGAGGGAACAACAACAGCGCTTTGGAATTGACTTTGACATAAGATCAAAAGGCTGAATATGGAGGGAACATAAACCAAAAACATTGAGAGATTGAGATAGACTAATAAAATCTTTCATACTTACGTCATGGCTTGGTAAATTGACTCGATTCCATAACGCATAGCAAACTCGTCCACTATTTCCTGAGCCACGTCATCGAAGTAGACTTTCCAGGCATCATCGCCACGAGCCTCTGGGATCTTAACCACGCCTTGGCCGAGCATATCAGTCGAATGGTGAAACAGATTCTGTAACAGAAAGAGTCTTATCTGAGTTGGGAATCTGACGTTAAACTGCTGTAGTGATCCATAACAGGGTTTCTCCAGCTTTATGAATGATGGGAGGCATTTGGTGGTGGCTAATTACAGTAGCTGAAGTCTATATGTGTATACCCCAAATTCCCAATTTAAGCTTTTCCTTGCATAGATTACAGCAGACATCAAATTTGACAACAATGTTAAAGAGGCAACAGACCTATCAGAATTATATACATGAATGACATTTTAGGAATCATTACTAGATTTTAGACTTTCTAAGGACTCACAGACACCAAATACAACTGTCAGTTAAAACACTATGCAATTATTCACACCAATAGCAATCCATGCATGACAGTCCACATGATTATATCAGGCAGAGACAGAGAGTTTAAGTCTTAACTATGTTCCACCTTTGACTCTTTTTTGTACTCTTTATCTTAATAAACCAATGCTGTCTTCTTTTGTTTGAACTATATTTAAGACACACATTAATTGGAAAGTTTTCCCCATAGGAATCTGGGGGCTGCAGTTGCCATTAAGGGCATGGGGGTTGATGTTCCTCAACAGAAATCAAATATTCAGATATAATCTTTGCAATATTTACTTATAAAATGCAAGTTGTTCATTTTTACGTTACACCAAGGGTTTAACAAGGAAAGGGGCTTGAAATATAGATATTGTTCGATTGAGTGTCATGGCATTAAGGTCACATTTCTATGTGGCAAAATTTCAACATTTGACCAATATATTACTGATAAATCAGTGTTTAATGTATCTGAACCGAAGATTCAGTCCTGTGCTTATGTACTTCTGTGGATTTTTTTTTTACTGGAGTCTGTTTTGTGCAGGTACTGAATGAAATGTTTATGATGATTTCTATATATAAATAAATTTTGGGACACTTTTTCTGATAAAATTGTTGCACTTAAGGACTCTATGCACAGCTCCACTCCTTCCCGAACTTAAGGTAGCTCCTTGATTTCTTGTCTTTCATTATTGGACACACTGATTTAATCCAAGTGTGTCTGCTGCTTCTTGTGGTAAAAACTGTGCTCTGACACACCTGGATGAATCAATGTGTCCAATAATGAAAGACAGGAAATCAATGAGAGTTCCTCAATCATTCCCCTCCTCCTCTGCAAAAATGGCTACCATTAACTAAAAAATGCACCTGGAAAACAGATCTCAGCACAACTCCAACAACGTGTAAATCTTCCATATTGAATCTTTAATTGATAACACAACTCAATGGCTTCCAGGGATGTTTGTACCTCGTGCAAACAGGTGTATTGCACATGATATGCCGCCACTTTCTCCTCCCCCTTGATCTCTACGTTGATCTGAAGTCGAATGGCACCTGACACAGCTGACTTATCAGTTCTCTTCTCTGTAATCAAACACAGTTACAGTCATGCAGATTTACAGTCACGCAAACAAGCACGTTCTCAGTTCATAACTCCAATCCAAATGTGTTAACACAACACTAATAACAGACTGTTAACTTGGCAGCTCTATTGTAGGGGGCTCTGTTTCTCCAGTTTGATGTCAGTGCAAGGCCAGTACTGCTAATAGAAGTCCTCCAGCTGATGGTGAGGGAGACAATGGCAGTGGGCTGTAGAGATGTGTTTCTGATCACCAAAGACACTTGAGTTGGAGCTTTTCTGGAGGTGGAGTGCCTGGCTAACTCACCCCTACCATTTGCCCTGACAGGCCCCTCATTAGTGGTAATTTGCACATGTCGGTGGAGTGGTCGATTTCCGACCGGAGTGCTGCTACTTGATAATCACACATCAGGAACGGAAAGAAAGAGTAAAGAAGGTAAGCAGGAAAGTGGGATGTTGGAGAGATAATATTGCATGAAAAGGAATGGGAGAGTAACATGAGTGATATACTGTGTACTCTAAGTGATCAAATTTTAATGGCACTAACCAGAGAAATGTATTTTGTTCCAGTTATCAGGGTGATATTAAGCCGAGCACTTCAAGTCTTTCAGTTAAAAAAAAAAAAAACAGCAGATGATTTATGGGCATATTTATATTTAGTGCCATGTTCCAATGAAAGATTTATTAATGCAACGGTGAAGTCAATATCATCACTTTAATCAAGATGCTTTGTGAAAGACCATATAACTCTCTACCCTTCTATACAACATGCATATACAATGGAAAAAATACATTTCCAAAACAAGTATAAGTACTAAAGAGGCAAGAGCATAGACATGTGGTGCAAGTAATAATCTTATTTATTAAGTATGTTCCATAAGAGCACATAGTAAAAGTCTAAGGAGACTAACTCATGAACAAAGGTTTTCTCTGGGATATAAAAGGGTCAGAAAGATTTTTATTTTGTGGCTGAGATGAAAGTGCATTAGAATCTTTCGTCTGACTCCGACATTATCTTTGTACAAGAACTGTACTGTTAGGATTCACATATTTGGCAGATTATGCGATTTAGACTTTTTAACAACTCATCCTAATAACAATATCTCATTATATCTCTGGGTTGGGATTTTCCTGAATTGAATACAGCTGTCTGCATGTTCAAGGGGATTAATTATCATATATATAAATACTACATGTTATTATTATTATTATTATTATTATTATTTAGAATGTCATAAATTAAGCTTGTCTGGGAAAGCCACACTTTTCCTGAGGAGAATATCTGCCTTTGGGTCTGTTTCTGGACTCTGTTACAAAATTGTCACTGCAGGCGAAAGGGGTGTTGGTAATGAGGTAAAAAAAAAAAAAAAAAAAAAAATCACCAACTGGAGTTAATGGGAAGAAAACTTAGCACCTGACTAAAAAAAAAAACACAGACGTGGTTGGACTCTGGTGTAGATGAATCCATCATTAAGGCAAATAAATTCACAGCTGCTGAAGAAAAAAGCAAATCTGTTCTTGGAGGTTATTATCTTACAGACTAGGGAGAAGGGAGTGAACAAAAAGGCCAGAGGCAAAACTGAACAGAATAGATCTGAGTACACCAGAATAAAATATCTGGGTTTAAAATGGTTGCCTTTTACTTTTGTGAGTGGGCATATCTGTGGGTTTATACTTTCAGTGCCTGTTACATGTTCTTCTGTTAAGATCTGTGTAAAACATGTGTAAGATTTGCAGCTTGTGTTTGAAAGTTTATTAGTGATGTAATTAGGTGTTTATTTAGGTCCTATGGTTAAAAAATAATGAAAAAACACCAAAAAAAGGAAAAGAAGAGGAATGCTGGGGAGCAGCTTGTGCCAGAGTGCAAACCAAATCATTAAATGTACACCTCAAATTCATACATTACAAATGGTTATTGCAGATATATGTTACACCTGTAGAAAAATAAAAAAATGACAGACATATTACATTTGGCTAACGCTTTTATCCAGACCAACTTACAAGGTATAAGCATGTTTAGCTTAAAGAGCCCACCTGGGAATCGAACTGGCAACTTTCCACACCAAGTCAGCGGTGTAAACCACTAAACTATCCAGTCTCCACATATGCACAAAATATATGGAAAGTAAAGAAATGCTTTTTCTTTGCTTATGGCAATGTAGAAAAATCAAAACATTTTGGAAAGAAAAAATTCAAAACAAATTATACTGAACCCTCACGTCTTCTTGTTGGGTCTGTATCCAGAAAAACATAATTTTAACTAAAATGAATGGATGATCGTAGACCACAGCTAGTTTAAAGCCAAAAAATGTATAACACTAATGTGGATGAGACAGATGTTAATAAGCCTTCGACTTGAAAGAATCACATATATTTTGAAATCTAAAATGTGTTTGACATATATGGGGGGGGGGACCTTTTATTACTTCCGCCAAGGAGGTTATGTTTTTGCCAGGGTTTGTTTGTTAGTTTGTTATTTAGCAAGATAACTCAAAAAAAGTTATAAACAGATTTTAATGAAAATTTCAGGAAATGTTCACTGTGAGACAAGGAACAGCTGATTAAATTTTGGAGGTGATCTGGATCAGTTTGAATGCAGGAATTTTTTAAAGGATTCATTATTATCATTATTAGCGTTGTTGTAGTACTAACAAATGTCCACCAGATGGCAGTGGAACTCCTGTTTTCTCATATAGTGGTTTTAAATGTGTGAATTGAACTGTGCTGCTTGGTGGAGGTTTGCTTTTCTAGTTAAATATGTTAAGAGTGCAAACATATCACCTGAAGAAGATGGCAAATGATGTTTGTCTGTTCACTTTTTTGTTGCTATAATTTGTCACGATGATGATTTATTTATTTATTTTTTTACACAAGATGTGATGCTATTTTTTCTATTGTATGATGATGATTTCTTTCGTTTTTTTCCCCTTTCGGCATCACAACAGCGAATCACCTTTGCATGTTGATTTGGCAGAAGTTTTTATGTCGGATGCACATCCTGACACAACCGGGCTTGGAACTAGCACAATGGGGCTCTTGTGCCCCCTTGTGGCTACATTGGGATGTATAGCGTAAAGAACCTTTCCCAAGGGATCACCTGGGTCTCGAACCGGCCATCTTTCGCACCAAAGTCAGTGGTGTTGAGCTACCCAGTCGCTACATGTTTTTTTTTTTTTCCATCTACCATGTGCAGATTATTTGCTTTAAACTGAGGAGTGCTGGTACTTGGTTTAATAAAATTTGAATACAAATATTGTGGGGGGGAAAGCGGGGAAAAAAGGAAAAGGAAAGTAAAAAGGGAAAAGCAGTCCTATGCAGACTATGTTTAATCTCTCCTCAAATCAAATACCCTTCATATAATCTTAACAGAATGAGAGCATACTGACCCAGGTTATACCAGACGTCCATTTCTCCACTCAGTGTGCGAACTTCAATTATACTTTGTCCAAGGAAATCATCAGATTCTCTCTTCAGACGCTGCTTCACTCTGGACTTAATGTCGTCGTCCTCGTCCCACACGCGAACTTTGATTCGGTCAGAGGAATTATGGCACTCACTAACAAAGAACAAAACAATTGCGTTAAAGGTCAAATTCCTTAAAAAAATTATGAAAATTTTAACTTAATAGAAATAATAAACACTGAGTGATGTTTTTTTGGGGATAAGTAAAAAAAAAAAAAATGATGTGAACTTCTTCAAAAACAGAAAAAACTTTCATCTTTGAAGAATCATGAGTCTTGGGGCTAGTTTCTATGACTGTAATCTGTACAAGAAAATCATCAACCATTAAAACAACTTTTATCACAGCTGTATGAAAGAAAAACACACTGTAAAACGAAGACATTTGGAAAACTCACAAGTGGAACTTCTCCTCCCAGACTGGGTTGAGGTTTCCATAAATGGTCTTTGTTCTCTTTTTGGTCTTCCCCACCTGGACAGTGACATATGGATCACTGGATCCTGTTTTATCCTTTGCTTGAAGTCCTTGGGCACAAACAACTGAAAAGTTAACAGAGAAACAGAGGTTTAGTGGAATCACATCCATTGTTATGATGGATTTTGAGTCATAAATGCAACTTTTTTTTTTTTCACCGTATACCTGTGATGGTGATCTTGGCCGACCACTTTGAGGTGCCATCAAGTACACTTTGTTTTATGGTCTTCATCTGCTGAGCGTGGATGGTTTTGCTGATGACAAACACTTCCCGGATGAGTTCAAAGATTTCTGGCTTGTTCCTCTCCCTGATTTTCATCCTGTCCTTCATGGCCATGATGATATTGTTCGTCCGATCTCCGGGTCCATGCTTCGAACTCTTCTCCGCAGCTCCTGAACAGTCGCACAGTCAAAACGAGTAGAAAATATGTTTGTTTTTTTTGTTTGGTTTATTTTAGTCGTAGCACTGAACACTGGTATGACAACTAAATAAAACAGTGAAGCTTTTATTCAGAGAAGAGCCTGTATTTAATAACACAAATCTTTGGCTCTACACAGTCAAACCACCAATTTGCACTATTTAACCCTTTTCTTTTTTTGAACTCACGCTGCAGACAGTCGGCGTTCAGCAGCTCTTGGCACTTCTCATGGCACTTGACCCCGCACTCTGAGCACCGCATGCCTTGTCGTGCGATTCCCCATAGCAGCCCCTCACACTCATAGCAGTATGTGGGTGTAGTGGCAGTCCACACCTCGAAGTTATGTGGAGTGGTGCAGGATATGGGATAGATGAGTGCTTGCAGGGTCTTCTTGTACACATGGTTTTTCTATAGAGAGAAGAACTTGGATTTAAAATACTCTGTTTGGGGGTGCAAACCATGAGATGATTGCTATTTTTCTGCAAGACATGCTTGTGAAATATGTGCTGGCCTGTTGGGGCACACTGTAATTTAAATGGATTATCTTTTTATTTGGTGCATTTATGTTATTGTTATGCTTTAATGATAGCAAAGAACAATGCTGCATCCAGATCCTCAAGAAAGACAAGAATAAAAATGCAAATACGTATGACCTGTAAAAGTATTAACTGTGCAGCAAGATTTTCTCTGTCAGTATTTGGAGTAATTTTAATGCTACTTTAGTGTGTTTATTCTATTCTACTATTGTAAGTGTTTCAAGTTACACCAATTTAATTATTTTCTATTCCATTTTATAATATGTATGGTATTCTAGAAGATCCTCATTTACTATTTGTTGTGTCGCTCCTATGGAGAGTGTATATCTAAAAAAGCCAACTTTTCATACTCTCAGGAAAACCAGCTTAATTTGAGTTTTGAAGTAATGTTTTTTTGTTGTGGGTGTATGTACAAATACAAAGACGCATACATATAAACTTTTATTTATTCCCAGGAGGAAATAATTTTTTTCATCAGCTGAAGAAAACAAAACAAAAATAAACAAACAGTCATCGGTGTATCAGTCATCACACTAAGATGTTGTAGAGTCTCTGTGTGTGTGTGTGTGTGGGGGGGGGGTCTGCTGCATCTCCTTGTACTAATAGCCAATGAGTCTGTATTTTTTTGATTTTCCCAGTTAAGAATCACTGATTTAAGTTAAGACATTAGAGAATTTAGTCGCAAGCTATGTTTGGTATATTTTAGCGGTTTTCCTTTATGTTTAGTTTGGGTGAAGAGCTGAGTCTGAGTCTCAGGCTCAAGCCTCTTCCCCATATTCATGTTTTTTTCATTCAGGATCTTCAGTCCCTTTTGGTTTCTTAGTCTGAGCCTTGAGTTTTTATTAAGTTACTCTTTGCAATAAAATGTGAGTTCCAGAGTCTTTGTTTCTGTAATGTTAGCACATTACAGATGCTTAGTCATTCAGCATTTATCAGAAATGTTCTAAATCATGACATTTCAATTTACAGGGATTGAATGAAAACTCATGTTGAACTTAGTCTAATGTTAGTGTCTAATTTTACTTTCTGTTTGACTTTCTTTTATTTTCATGAGTTTATGAAAATTTTATTTCCCCCTGGGATAAATAAAGATGATCTGCATCTCTAAAGTAAATATCTACCTCAGAAATATAAAGCTGTGTATAATAAAACAACAACCTTATATTTGTACTGAAGTGTGGATCTTGAGTAAAAACAAACCCACATAAATGACACTGTTGTTCTACTTACCAGCTCCTCATCTTTGATTGAGGACCGTGCAGCCATGGCAGATGCAATCCCTGCCTTCCTGGCCTGGACAAGGGACTGTATAACAGAAAACAGAGTGTATATCTCACTAAATCTTAGATAAAAAAAAAAAAAAAAAAATATA
>JAPSES010000081.1:1852674-1876827 GCA_029822895.1 Maxillicosta whitleyi | reverse complement strand
ACCAACCATATCCAAAAGTAACACTAGGTTAATGAGATCAATATGGTTAAACAGGGGACAAGGAGGTCAGTATAAACAGGGGACCAGGGTGACTCTATCGGTGGTCAGTAGGGTTGTTACTGTTTCTTCCCCAAGATATGGTTGAATTTGTGCCAGATGATCAGAAAACCCATGTGAGTATAAATAGTTGGAAGCAACTAGTGAGATACAAAACTATACCAGTGTTAGCAAAAAAAAATAGTAAGACCATAAGCCACAAATTTCAGTGGGAGTGTTAGTACTGGATGTTACCCATGTGCAGTTGTGACAACCAGTTTATTGTCTATCTATACCTGGCTTAGCGGGTGAAAAAAGGGTAAACCAAAAGGTGATGGAATGAACTGTTGATTAGGTTTCTTAATGATGATATTAAGTAGAAGGAGAAAATACCCATGACCAACAGGATGCATGCAAATCTGTTAATTTACTTTAACTAAGAGGTCTGACTATTATTCACTACATATAAGGATCAACATGCTAGTCACATACATATTTTAGTTATAGCATTTGCCCTTCTTGATGTATTGCACCTTAGTAGGAAAGGGAGTGGCAACTGGATTCTATAAACTTACCATAGCCTGACCAAGGAGAGTGAATGCATTCAAGAGAGTTGTGGGGAATAGTTTCAGGTTTAAGAGAGGAGGGAGAGAGAAATTAGCAGTCTGGTTTCATATTTGATGTCAATTGCTGATAACAATCTCTTCCCAAATTCAGCTCAAAGGTAAGAGCATATCTGTTTCTATTTGGTGATGGTTTGACAAACAGAAAGTGCGCACTCAGGAAGAACGAATAAAAACACTGAAAATGACATTTGTAGCAGAGAAAAAAAGAGGTTAGTACTGACCACGTCGCTGACCAGTGGGATTGGCTTCTTTTTACGCAGGTCTGGCATGCTGTCGATTCCATATAGGCCAGATCCGCCACTATTTATAGACATAAGAAGTGTAACAGCAACAAGCACACACACTTAAATTGGACTGTTAAATGCATGATGCTTATTCCTGTGAATAACTGTGTCCATAATACTTACTTAACTCATACTTCAATATACTCTAATATGGATGCCCTGCACACCACTTTTATCACTTACCCTGGTTTGACCCAGGCTTGCCTGGTATTGGGTTCTTCATCCCGAGCCTAAAGATTAAAAAAATGAGAATTAAAGTCTATGGTATTCAAAGGCATATGAGATGTATTGTGAGACAACAAAGGTAATGGGAATAAAAAAAAAAAATTGGTTGAGTTTTACCTCTCTGATGTTATAAATCACATAAAAACTAGGTGACATTGGCTTTAAAACACAAACTCAAAAAGAAGTTGCTGAATTTGAATTACACGCTAAAAAGTGTCCTGTATAATGTAATGGTGAGTGGAAACTATACACATATAAAGCCACTGACAACTTCTCACAGGTCAGAAGTGTACTAGGGAAAGCCCAGATAACTTTAAAAGAACTAGATGAAACAACTCTTGGCAAGGATTTCACAAAATTACAGAAATTTTGACTGGGATCTATACACGTTCTGCCTTTGATCAGTGTCTGTGCGCCACTCCCTCATATGACAGAAGAGAGTAGGGATCCCTTTAGGGTTCAAATCGCAGTATGAGTTTCTGGGAGCATTTGAAAACCTTTTGGGGATGACATGAAGCAATTGACATTAAGAAATCACTTTCCAAGACTTCAACAAGAAACAAACTGACAAACTACACTTGGAATGATGCCACAAATCACCTCTTTCTCATAATGTGATGATAAAGCTTGCTAGTTTTATAGTATGCATCATGCATTGGATATCACATAATGTAATCGTATGGTATGACACGCTCAGGGAATACAAATAATAGGTGGAAAGAATGGTGGAAATGAAAATGGACATAAATAAGAACAAAACCAAAATAATTTCACAGTGGGTACAGTCGGTAAGAAAAACCTGATTATCCTCTTTCCAAATCTCTGCAAAGAAAAAGAAATATCACAGAAGATTCAGAAGGCATATGAAGACGGTCCAACAAATCTGAACACAGCTTATTAAAGCTACAATTACTTAAAAAAAACATTACACATTATTACAACTAAATTGGTATTATTACTGTTATTATCTTTTTTTTTTGCTGTTTCAAATGGGCTTGCAAATGATTAATCAGTCAAATAAAATATATTTTTAAAATACCTGGAAAAAACTCATCTTGAGATTGGGAACCCTGTGATCCTTGAGATCCATGAGATCCATGAGATCCTTGGGATCCTTGGGCAGATTTTGAGAGTCTATGACGGGTTTGCCTCTTCTCTCTCAGGATGCGCTGGAAATTAGCTATACGCTCTTTGTGACTGGGATCTGTAGACTTGCTTGAGACAACCTCATCTAGAATGTGGTTTTCCTTAATTGGACTTAACCTCACTTCATCAGAACTCAGAGGACTCAGTGCAGGAACAAGGGGACTCTCTCCATGCTTTACTGGAGTCAGGTCAAGAGTGGACAATTCTCCATCTGTGGGACATTCTTTGTCCTGTGAAATCTCTAAAGAGTGAGACTCAGTGAGGGTGGAGGGAGATGGTTCACTGGGTGATGGTTGAGGGGATAATGACAGGGTTTCATGTGGCTCCACTGCACAACTGACATAGACTGAAGACTCACTCTCATCCTTTGGAGTACCAAACTGAGTATGATTCTCTGTTAGAGTAACTTCCCCATCTGTACACTCAGCACTGCCTTGTTCATTCCTGGTTACAATGGATTGTCTTACAGGGGACAAAGGCGCCTCAGATACACTGTCAACTTCTTCATCATCAGGGTTGGACCCATCCAACTTTTTTAAAGCCCCTTTTAAAGCTGACCTAAAAGAAAGCACCGCCTTGGTAAAGGTTGGTACATCAAAACCTGCAGAAGGAGACTTAGCTGTGCTCTCAGAAAGCATTTCAGAAGACCCCTGCGACAAAGAGTCTGCTGTATCCTCCCTGAAGATGCTGTGGTCTGTTGACTCCTTGTCCAAACTCTCAACTGACCCCAGATCAAGAGTGTCGCCAGATGATAAACCATCATCATACTGTGAATGTGACTCCAGGTAACCATCATCACAATCTGTCAGCAGCACAGTGGAACAACTCACACTCCTAGAGGGCCCACTACCCTCTTCATTTACACATGCATCCACAGTGTGGTAACCTGAGCTACGAGAGTACGGACAGTTTGCAGCACAGTCACAGTCTAGATTATCTTCATCAGCTTGGAGTCTTTGGGGTCTCCTGTCCACCACACTAGATGAACTGGAGGGAGAGTTGTAATGGTGTCCAAAGAGCAAAGAGAGGTGTTCGGAGCTGTTCTGTGAAGAATGACTAGGAGTGCTGCTTTGTGTCTCTATGGCACACCTGCCCCAGACACCATGGCAGTTATCAAGCTCTTCTCCACTGTTTGCACAAGAGGAGCACAAGTCCTCCTCACTCCAAACTCCACTAAAACTGTGGGGCATTTCAACTGAGGGCCAGCTGTCATATTGCGTGGAAAGCAGGCTGTTGCAAGCTTGTAGACAGTTGGAACTGTGACATGAGGATAAAGAACTAGGACTCTGGCAGTCTTGGCCACCATGGAGTTCATGATAACAATGGTCATGTTTTGACAGGCATAAAGGCACATTTGCCATCTGCTGTCTGTTCTTCTGGTCTGTTTGCTGGTTCCATTGGAGATTGACAAGATCAATGTGCCACTGTTTGGGTGGCTTGTGAGAAGATGTAACTCTACAGTCATTTCCATTGTCTTTGCGATCTAACAATGGACTAGCATGAAGAGACGTGATCGCATTCTGTCTACCCAGACTTCCTCGTCTGGTGCTGGGTATTTGAAGAACAGGACTGGAATGAGGTGCAGCTGAAGCTCCTGAATAGAGCTCACCTATTTCAGTGAGCACTGCATCAACACAGCAGGATACTTCATCTACTGAGCCCCGCACAGATGTTAGATACTGCCTCAGGTCAGAAATTTCCTCCTGGATCTTATTGATGCCTTTCAGCTCTTTCAGTATATGGTCTACTACATTACTTGTGCTTGGCGCTGCCTCTTCATTTTCAATTCTTTCACTGGACTGAGTTATAATTTCCTCCACAGCTCTAATATCACCAAGGCAACCAGAAGTTCTCTTTTCCCCAGATGGATTCAAGACAGTTTTGGTGCAGGTGGTGTTTATCAAGTCATGATGAGAGTTATCCTCTTCACCTTGAAGGCAACTCTGAAGCTTTCTGCGAAGGGTTTTTCCAACTTTTGGACTTCCTGATCCTTTCTTCGCTTGTTCTTGCCTTTTGGGAGAGAGTGAAAGTGCCTCTGTGGTGTAGGACTCATCCTGTCCACTAAGGGGTCCTCTGGGGAACATCCCGGAGAAGAGGCACTCTGGATCAGCTCTTCCCACACATGGAAATACCACTGTCTCACTGACTGCACCTGAGGGCGGCGTCATGACAGACCAGCATCTTTAACCTTCAAGCCACTGAGAAGAAACACCTCAATGACAAGAGAAAACTGAGTGATTGGTTAATTTTCAAAGGGCACTAAAAATTCCAAGTACTTTTCTTAATCTGCATGGTGATTTGATGTACTAGGTATTTCACTTAATCTTATTTGACAGTTCTGCTTTGCATTAAAAAGTAAAAAGAGTAGGAATAAATTGCAAGTGTTACAGCATATCAAAGTTCACACTGATAAGACAGTGAGACACTACAGTAGTCATTGCATTACAGTTGTAGAATAGACAGTGCTGCTTTAATTGACTTCCTTTCAGGTCACTGTGGCAATTTACAGAATGAGTGCTATGCAGCTGCTTGGATCTCTGTAATTAGGATGCTTTAGAAAGACTTGTTAGCTTGGTAATTAGATGACACGTCAATTCTCTCCTCAAAGGCCATGTCCTTCTTCTGCAGCCTTACCAGCTGCACATGATGGCCCTGACCTATTGCATACACTACAAGAACTGTTTAATACCCTAAACTGATATTTTAAAATGGCATAATCTGATGTCATATATAGATATATGCTATATGCTAACCAGTTGCATGGTTATTGTTTATGTATTTTCTACTTCCTTTTAGTTAATACAAGGCACAAGTTAGCAAAAATCCTTTTTTCCACTCTAACCCCACCTAAACTTCAGATAGATACAGCAGGGAATATTGCTGATTGACATAGAATCTGTGTACTGAATGAAAACTAGGTTCAAGAACATGTGTTGGATCTAAAGGATATAAGATGCTTCAGAAAATCTTAACTGATACAATAACTCACTGGCATTTTTTTGTAGAATGTAGTAACTAAAGTGAAAAGTTTACTTTGTTTCTGTCTTTCATCCCCACATCTCTGTTATTTAATGTGAGGTTAGGTCTTACATGGTTTTGAACGTGCATAAAACTGTTTCACATGCGTTACACAGCTACATTATATACAATATAAGATGAAGTATAAGTGTGTCTGAGCTTTAGTTCTGGGAAGCAGATTCTCTGTTCAATAATGATAATGTCAGATACAAAATAATGGCTGTTTTTATTGAGCCAATTCATTAGTAGAGGATTCCAATACAAACTCAAACACTGGAGGTGTGTATAAGTACGGCAAGGATTGGTTTACAGAAAAGTACAGTTAAGTCTGAGTAAGTTTTCTATCATTACTAAAAAAGAAATCCAATCCAAGTCAAAAAATAAATATGAGTAAGGCTATCAGGATGAATGTCCTGTAGCACACCCAGTACTGGTAGAAAAGGAAATACATCTACACTTGTGTGGATTGTTACTAGCTGTTATTGACTGGCACATTCCATTTCATGGGTACTTAAAGAGTCTGGTTTTACTGCAAGTTAACTGTTCAGGTAAAAAAAGCCTGGAGCAAGCTGGGGGTCAGAGTTATTTTTCAGGCCAAACATACTACTAGCCTCCAGCATTATATTCTCTCTACATAATGAACTGTTTGTGGCTTGGATTACAAAACATTTTGCCTCAAAACTTTTTAACTTTAATGTGTGATGTATACATTTTCAGAATTTAGATCAACTCAGTGGTAAAAAGAAGATAAACAGAAGTCGTTAAAATAGTGTGAGAAGCAAACACAATTATCTATTTCTTTTATAGTAAACATGCACATACATTTAAAACTATCTGCACAAAGGGAATTAATTGATTGTGAAAATGCAGTCCTTACCTTATAAGAAAAAATAACAGCTAAAAACAACCTGTATACACCATCTGATAAGATCCATTAATTCCACAAATGAGCAACACCAACTTTCCTCTTCTCTAATGTATCCTCACATAAACATCTCGTTCTGCCTTCATCAAACCTGCAGATCTTCAAGTGAATAACAACAAAAAAAAAAAATAGAGCATTAAATCTGTCTTTCCTACAACCAGAACTGCCAGCGTGACAGTAGTAGACCACGATCACACAGCAGTTTACACTCAGATATGAACCCATCCCTCCGTCTCTCCTACCCTCTCGCATGCTTTCTTGACTCTCTCTCTTTCTGTCCTCTGGCAAAGTATTACACCACCAAGCTAATCTGAGGCTGTGAGCCAGCTCTCAGCCTCATTCATTCTTTTTTTTTTGTGTGTGTTTCCACATCTTCCTAGTGCTGCACATGGCAATTTTTGTTCTGCTAAAACAAAAACAAAACATGACTCTCAAACTGAAGCCAACATTAAAAACTAAAATATAAATGAAAGGCATTTGTACAGTATTAAAGGGTAAGTGTTGCCAAAGAACAAATTAAGCATGTTACACATTTATTCTTCTTTTACATTTTGAATAAAAAACAACACGATAGGTTTTGTGTTCTGATTATGCCTGCCACTATGACGGACTAACTGTCAATTCTAATTCATTATAGTGTTTTCTGCATTTAGCCTTATGTCCTAAGTGTTTCCCCATGTCCTGTAATAAATGGCACTTAGACAGCTTTCACCTTGCTTTCCATTTATACTCCTGTCTTTAATCAGCCATCATTTATAGTGCATGTTCATTTCTCTACTAGTCCATGCAAACTAATCATTGTAAGTGAGCCAAGGGAGGGACTATCCTTTACTACTATGTCATAAAAGTCCTAATTAAGGAGACAGAGCGCAGTTAGGAGTGAGAGATTCAAATTTTTTTTTTTATTATGACCACCTTCTAACGATTTCTGATTTGATGTTAGAAGCAAAATCAGAACCACTGATGTACTAAAACTGTTGGAGGTAGATTAGATCAATAAACACTGTGTAATTCTGGCTCTAAAAAGCAAATATGACAGAAGAGAGATCAAACAATTGTGATATAATTTTCTACTGTTGTCAAAGGACAGTGAACTGGAAAACTGCCTTCAAACATTGTCCCAATAGGCTCAGTTTATCACCTTTCACTCAAAGATGTCGTCATTGTAAATGAGAACTGGTTCTCAATTGACCTTCCTGGTAAAAAAAAAAAAAAAAAAAAAAGCTTAAATAGAAAATATATATATTCAGTGTATTTTGCTTATAGATAAAATTATCTGCAGAAAAGAAATGGACAATGAATAACCAAGCCTGATGGTGTGTGCACCAGTCTCTCCCTTCCTCATCTCCCAGTCATTTGCTAAAAAAAAATTCATCCAGTCTCAACAAACCAACAAACCTTTAGCTGTCACACTTAAGCGATATAGAAGATTGGAGATAATAATAGTAGCATATCTTGGGTAAAACACAACATATGATAATTTAGACAAACACTGAGATGCAACAAAGAGAGATAGGGATTCTAATGAGTGAAACATTCACTGGTGGAAATTATAGGTCCACAAAGCACTGAGTGATGGGCTTAAGTCAAGAGAAGGACAGTGCACTTCAGCCTTCTAATTACAGTGCCATGTCTACAGATAAAATTAACCAGTGTAGACTAAGAAAAGAAAGGAGGTGGAGACTGAATACCTAGAAGAAGCGCCTTCTCACATCACTGACAAAAAGCAGAAACACAGAGAAGCAGTTTCCTGACCAGTCGGATCTCATGTTTAGTTTGTGAAACTGATTAATTCTAAACTTTTTTTTTTTTTGTTGGACACCTGTAAAGAACGAGTGAATGACTACCTCCACCGCAGAAGACATTGAGGAGTCTGTAAATGTAATGGAAAATCTGCAAAATGTAAAAAGTCTAACAGCAACAGTGTAATGAAAATATATTGTATATTGGCAAAATATTTATAAAAAAAATGACACAACTATAAAAAAAAAAAAAGTCTCTTTTAATTGCATCATCATAATCAGACAGGTTAAACTCAACCAATCACAACCATAATGTGGATGTTTGTGTATGTATGCCCATGTACCTGTATTCAGTGTGTGCTACCATAGACACAGACGTGCAAGTATAAAATTCCTACCTCACGGAGTTGGACCCTGACTTTATTGATAGCCTTCAACCAACGGATTCTGGGTGTGGAGAACGGTAAAGCCGGCCCTTCATCGTGGAACCTGGGTCACATGGATTTGATATGAGAAGTATAACTATTCTATAAAGTCCAGAGTATATTCAACTTTATCAGAAGATTAGGTAGAATAAGCAAGAAAAGCCTGTACCGTATGAGTTTGGAGGACCCACTCTCTGATGAAATGTTACTCTTCAGGTTCTGTCTTTCTTCAGAGGACAGTCTCTGCAACTCCTGCTCACTGGCCATGGAGTGTCCATTGGTGGAGAGATGTCCATTTGTGCGTGACAGGCCATTGGTGGAAGGATGAAAGCCTGTACTGTGGTAGGAGTGGAAGGACTCCTCTAGTTCTGACCCTCCAGTGCTCTCCTGGCCAGTTTCACTAAGCTGGGAGCTGGTCTGGCTCAAATTTCCTGATGACCCAAAGCGACTACTTTCCACTGGACTACAATGGTGAGAGAGGAGTGTGGAAAACATGGCATGTTAGAATATTTGGAAGCTTTGACAATCAGAATTGGTGACAAAATATTTCTAAGCACTATTGGGGATTTGGTAGTCTCCACTTTTGAGGGATAGATGAGTGAGGGATTACTGCACAAATCACACTCCTACGTACATACAATACCATTCAATGTGACGACAATTTATAGATATTTAAAAATTGTAAAAAAAAAAAAAAACAAAAACAAAAAAAAAAAAAAAAAAACAACACTTAAATGGACTTATAATCAAAAGTGGCTATAAAATATGCACAATTGTTTAGTTAAAGTCTACATTCCATATTCCTCTAAGTACCCACACCACATTAAGCCCTGAAACAACATCCAACCTTAAAAGGGGCTGTTGCATGTTGAAAAAAATGGAAAGCAAAGACTGAAAATTTCTAGTCATATGTATTAAATTGTGCATATGCTTTGTTATTCCCTTGAGAATAGAAGGAACAGATATGAATGTGCTCAGATTTGTGGTGTGAAGCATTTAAATCTGCATTATTGAACTGTCTTGTACCTGTGTACAATGCATAACATACATACTGAATACAAAACAGTGAATAGGCTTATTCAGTAATTTCTTTTAAAGAATAAGTGACTAGACAACGAAATATGAATTAATCTATACCTTGTAAGTCTTACCTTCTGTGAAATTAGTTTATTTGGGGGGAAATACAGAATATCTAAATGCACATATTCATAAAAACGGTATTACTAAATTGTACAAACAACTGTTTTAGTAGAGTAAGAGCATAACTATAAAACAATTCATATCATATAGTGTATAAAATAAGACACTGCACAAATCAGAATCCCATGTCACAACAAAATTTACACTATATAAATAACACTGGAAACAGCATTTATTTAATCCTAGAAATTAGGCTACAAAGACAATCAATTTGTTGTTTTAGCAATTTGTTTGCTTATTTCTGAAAGTAGACCTTTGCCAACACAGCTGAAAATAGTCATATGGTTTTTGTATAGAATTTCTGTTTTAGAAATCCTTCTTAAATTGAGAATTAACTATAGAAGTGTAACGATTTCATTCAACACATTTTTTTATTATAAAAAACTAATAATTACATGTAAATAGATATACTACTACAACAACTAATAATAATAATAATACAAAACTGTAAATTTTGTTCTGAAATTCTGTTTTGAAATTGTGCATGTTATACCTGTAATGCTAAGAACACAAACACACAATTTAAAAACACAAACACACACATACACTCAGCAAAATAAATATAACTAGTAAGGATGGAATGCAGAGCTGGACAGGGAATAGTCTTCATCAAAATGTCAGTGCATTATAAATGGATCAAGGTATTGCCATTTATTATGCTTTTACTAGCCTTTTTGCATTTAACAGGTCCTTCTTGAACTGGTTGTCCAGCTGCGCTCCAGAGGGAAGATCTGCAGCAGGATATGCGTCTACAAGACTTTCCTTTATATCTGGGGTCAGGGATGCTGTAGGATCTACTTCAGGAGTGGAGATGTAAATATGGGGCTTTCCTACTTCATCTGTAGAACCTACCGGTTCAGCTTTTTGGCCATCAGATGTTTGCATCTTTTCTACAGTATGTGATGGCTTGTCATTAGTTTTAGGTTGAGAAGTTATTACTGGATCTGCTTGTGGCTTGGGTGACTCTGTCTGCCAGGGAAAACTTATCTTTGCTCCAAATAATGTAGCAGTAACTGGCTCTTGCTTTCCAGAACCATTTTTTTCATCTTGAAATAGACCACTTGAAAGGGTCTTCAATCCAGAAAACAGACCACTGCCTTCTTCTGTCTGAAGTGTTGGAGCACCTGACGACAATGTTGGTGAAAATAAAGATCCAAGAGATTTTCCAGCCTCGCTCTGTGTTGATATGAAACCAAAGAGAGACTTAGTTGGAGGTTCTGCTGAATTGTTTTGCAAATGGACGACAGTAGGAGCTGCTGCATCTGCTTTGGGTGGGACAGATTTGTCACATTCCTTACTCTCGGAGTCTTCTGCAATGACAATGGGCTTCTCATGTATGACCTCTCCCTCTAGAGTCAGTTTTGCTTTATCAGTGTCATCTACCTGAAGAGTAATATCACTTGTAAGGTTTTTAACAGCACCTGTGACAACGGAAGTTTCCGAATGAGCTTCTTCAGATGCCAGTGCACTACCACCCGTGAGACTGTCAGATGTTACTTGAGTGTCATCAGATATGCTTGGACCCTTTTTATTTGCTGTAATCTCAGCACTAGGAGGGACTCCCTTGGGCAGCACACCTTCATTCTTAACCTGGGGCTGTGGCATAGAATCAGATGTTGGCTTTGGCTCATCTGGCACTTTGTCTGAGGGCTTAGTTGGCTGTCCAATACCTCCAAGTAAAGATCCACCTATGCCCCCAAGTATTGAGGCTCCGGGCTGTGCTCCTGCTGTCTGAGCACTAGCTCCTCCAAACATTCCTCCAAATAAAGAGCCACTGGTCTGTGCTGTTGTGTTTGCTGCAGATCCTCCAAAGATACCTCCTATTAATGATCCACCAGTCTGTGGACCTCCAGGTTTAGCAGGGGCTCCTCCTCCAAACATTCCACCTAATACCGAACCTCCAATGGTAGAGGTATTGGTTTGAGAACCAGATTGGGGGACAGACCCTTTAAATAACCCTCCCAACAATGATCCAGCAGTCTGGGGAGCTGAAGTCTGGGTGCCTGACCCTCCAAATATACCTCCTAAAAGTGATGATGCAGTTTGACCAGGAGCAGGTTGTGGTGTTGCTCCTTCTGGTACACCAGGTGAGCTGTTTGGTTGTTGCTGACCATCAGTGGGGGCTAGTGTTTGTTTGAAAAGGGAAGACACAAAGCCTGTAACTTTATCTGCTGAGGAATCGATGATTGATTTTTCTGGCTCTAGTGGCTTTTGTTGCCTCTGGACTTCAGGGTCCAATGGCTTAGTATCCACTTCAGTTGTGGGTGGCATTTTATCTTGACTAGACTGACCAGACACAATCCCTGGTCTTGCAGGTTCTTCTGCTATTGCACTGACTTCAGATTCTTTAGACACTATATCAGTTGCTGAAGTAGTGGGTTTGTCAGCATCTTGGTAATGACTGTCTTTGTTATCAGTTCTAGCCAGTTCTGCCTCATGACACTGACCTTCACTGGAAGGTTGATGCAGCATACTTTTGGTAGAGGTATCCCTTAAAGGTTCAGGGATAGCTGGAGCTGCAGATGTTTTATCGTCTTCAGTGGATTCTGCTAAAACTGTGGCATTAGAAGGAGTTTTGTTGTCATCAGTAGCTTTTGTTGTAACAACGGCACCACAGGTTTCAGAAACAGATGTAGGGGCGGTTTTATTTCCATCACTGGAAGTTGGTGTTGTAGTGGGTGTTGCAGGTGGAGCAATTCCTCCTAACACAGAAAGAAACCCTTTACCAGGAGTCTCATTTGATGCAGAAGCACCAGGCAAAATGCCACCCAGCAAAGAAGCACCAGTCTGTGCAGTGCTTGTTTGAGATGATGGCATCCCAAATATACCTCCCAGTATGGAGCTATTATTTTGAGGTGTTGGAGTTGGGGGAGCTGCCCCACCAGTGTTAGGTGTAGTAGGTGAAAGTGTTGATCCACCAAATATTCCACCTAAAATAGACCCACCAACTTGAGATCCACTGACCTGGGGAGTAGATCCACCAAATAAGCCTCCAAGTAAGGATGTCCCTGTCTGAGGTTCTGCTGTTTGAGGACCTGACCCCCCAATCTTACTGGGGCCAGCTTGTGGAGCAGGCCCTCCAAATAGACCACCTAGTAATGATGATCCTGTTTGAGAAGCAGATGACTGAGCTGGAGGTCCACCAAACATTTTCCCTAACAAAGAACCAGGCTGAGGAGAAGACTGAGAAGTACCTCCGAGCACAGAGAAAAATCCTGTGGCAGATGTGTCACTGGATCCAGCTGTAGCTGTAGGCCCTGTATGACTAGCACTAGTGTCAGTACTGGGGCCAGAGAACAAGGAAAGCAAGCCTTTTCCTATACCATCTGGAATCAATCCTGGTTGTGGAGATGATGTTTGGGGGCCTGATGCATTGTTTACTGTTCCCATGTCTGCAGATGGTGTTTCTTTTGGTAGGTGAGGTGCACTTTCTTTGCCCGTTTCCTTAACCACACTGTGGCATTCTGAATTTGGTGATATAATTGAAATATCAGTCTGTTTAACTGTGGTACCCTCATTAACAGTGGCTGTAGTACTAACAGTAGCAGCAGATGATAAGCTATCATTCACTTCACTGGAGTCAATACTAGCTTTGCTCACTGAGGCTTCACCAGATGACTCAATGTCAGTTGCCACAGTTCCATGCCTACTGGGGAGTGATGGCAATTTTGAAGAATCTGGTAAAGAAGTACCTTGCTCTTTGGCTGGAATGACAGCTGTAGTAGATATATTAGGGCTTTGTTGTGCAGGGGATGAAATGTCATTAAAAACAGAGAATATACTTTTGACAGGTTCTTTTGATGCTGTAGTTCCATGAGTAATAGACACATTTGCAGGTGCACTGGGCCCAGCTGCCTGAGGGGTATCAGTAAATATAGAGAACAAACTTTTTCTTGGACTTTCAGTAGCACTAGACAACCCACCAAACAATCCTCCAAGAACAGAGGTAGCTGACTGTTCTTGTCCAGGAGGCTGTGTATATGGTTTAGACTGTGTCTGAGGTTCCCCTTGTAGTTGAGGATTTGATTGAGGAGTGCTTTGTTGTTGGGATGAGGTTGTTTGTGGCTGGGGCTGTGGTGGGCCTGAATCACTAAATATTGAAAACAGTCCTTTCATTGGACTTTCATTTGAACTCGATGTCCCAGGCAAAATTCCTCCAAGTAGGGATCCTGTTTGGGCTTGTGATTGTTGGGTATTGGGACTCCCAAACATTGAAAGAAATCCAGTATTTGGGGGGTCTTTTGAAGGAAGAGGTCTCTGTTGTGGTAGTTCATTATTAGGCTTGGTTTGAGGAGGAGGCTGTGGAGGACCTGATCCTCCAAACATTGACAATAAACTCTTTCCAATTGATTCTTGTGGAGGTGGTTGCGGAGCTGCACCTGGTGCTACTGATTGAGGCTGAGGTCCAGTTTTAGTCTCAGCCTGAGGAGGATTTGGCCCACCAAATATTGATAATATACTCTTGCCAAGAGATGCTTCTTGGGGAGCTGGAGTTGAAGCAGGGGCTGGAGGTGCAGATCCAGGTTGGGTAGTTGTTGGTCCTGTCAGTATTTCTCCAATTGAAAACCCAAACAGTCCACCAGATTGTTTAGTTCCTGTTTCCTGTTTTGTCTGATCTGCATGTGCCATGCTTTGTGATCGACTTGTGTCAGGGCCCACAGAGGAACTGGGAGGTAATACTTGTGACAAACTTTTATTTGGTGCCTGGCTCTGAGCAATCCGAGATGTGCCACTCTGGTCCATTGTTTTCTGTCTCTGTAAACCTTTAGGTTTAGGTGCCAATGAACCCTCTGTAACACTAGGCTTCATTTGTGTCTTTTGTGGTGGAGAGGGCTCAGAACTAAAAAGGCTGCTAATTGATCCAAAGAGATTTGATACTCCTGCATTTTCTTTGTTTGTGGTGGCATTTTCAGTTAAAGAAGTACTGCTGTTTATTTTATTCTGCTGATTTAGAGAAATTTGAGAAGATTTCTGGGGTTCTGGTTTAGGTTCCTCTATTCCTACAGCAGTTTTCAGGAAGCTCATAAAACCTGCCTGTGGTTGTTCAGTTGATATGTCCACCGGCTTATCACCTGGAAGCTGCACAGGCAACGCAGGTTTAATTAAAGATTCTTTTGATTCTGAAGGACCAGTGACTTTTGGTTGTGTTGGTGGGGCAGCTTGTTGGACCATGGTGGTTTGACGAGCAAGTCTGGGTTTCTGTGTACTTGACTGTGTTGAAGGGGGACTCACTGGAATGCCTGTTGGTACTGTGGGCAAAATTCTTCCCCCTTTGCTAGCTGGTCTTTGGATTTGTTGTTGAACACTTTCTGTCTTAGTAGAACCTTCATTAGGCTCATCTTTGATGATCTTTGACTTCAGACTTTGTAAACCTGATGAAAGAATGTTCTGTGGCTGTTTTTCAGAAATATTTGCAATAGATATCTGACTGTGGGATGATGGGCTTGTTTTGTTTAATTCCCCCTGTGATGTTTTGCTAACAAAAGAGGATAAAAAGGAGGAAATCTTATTGACTTGGCGATTGGGTTGTTCTTGTCCTGGAGCTACTCTTTGCCTCCATTCCTCTTCTGATACATCATCCACATGCTTAACTGTTACCCCTGTAGAAGAACGGCGTCGTTGGCAAGGCTGATAACAATTATAAAGTAAATGCTGATTGGAATTCACAGTTGGTGTGGAGTTCAGAGAAACAGCAACTTTTTGAGCAAGAAATGTCTTAATGTCCTGGTTATTCCAAAGCAGCCCTTTTCTGTCTCTGTTATGGCAGGAAAGATCTATAACTTCTTTGTATGGGTCTTGATAATTATAACTTGGCTGTCCTGGATCTATCCTGACTTTGTTTAATCTGTAGGATGTAAAATCCACATCAGATTCTCCTTGTGTGAGAAATGAATTTTCAAACATTTGAGAGAATTGCTCAAGATTTAAATTCATGATCTGATTTCCTTTTCTGTAAGCGGCAGACAGATCTAGAGGAGCATTGAGAAGTTGAGAATCACTGTCATTTTTACCAGGAAGCCAAAGAAGCTCATCCTCATTGTAAAGTGGAATTTTAAAACCACATACCAAAACCATTTCATTGTGCAAATAAGCACTGGGGATATGATCTAACTTGTGTGCATTTCCATCAGACTCTCCTTCTGGGCCACATGCATATACATATTCACCTGCTGCATCTGTAAGCAAGGCATAAATGTATTCATGATCTGTATAAACAAAGTAGCCACAGTCACCATCATCTGCTGGCCACCACATTCCTTGCTCAAGTAAAGAAAGCCACTGTTGATACCATTCAGTGTCTTCTAAATACTGGGAGTCCTCCACCTCATTATATACACTTTTGGGATAGTTTGGGTCTGCATTTCTATTTAAATTAAACTGAGTTGGATGGACCATACCACCAGAGTTAACATTTTGTGGGACTCTGTTGTCCATTCCATACTGCCAGTTAGCAGAGTATGATAAGCTTGGGGCATTCTCCTCATAGTAGCCTTCATGATATGTTACCCCATTCAAGCTGTAAGAACTGCCATAATTTCCAAACCTAGCATTATTTTGTTGAGTAGTTAGGTTCAATGCACCCTCTTCATTAGATGAGTATGCCATAGTTCCCAAGTCTTCATAACTGTTCCATAATCTTCTCTTTGGACATGTGTCATTTCTATTTCCTTCTACGTCATATGATCCAACTTGGTCTTGTTGACAAACACCTTCCCATGGTCTAGAAGAGTTACACGGTTGGCTGATATTTGATGAACTGCAGTGAAGAGGTGATGCTTGTAATGACACACCCTCAGAGCCTTGTGTATACATTTGACCTTCTACATTAAATTGATAATTTAGTGACTCATTCTGAAAATGCTGCCATATAGAACTTTGATGAATCCACTGGTTTTCATCGTAAGAATGACTAGCCCTGAAAGGAGACAACTGATCTTGATAAGGAGTGTGCTCTGTAGCTTCAAAAAGAGACTGTGTGCTAAGGCCAATATAAGGATGCATGGTTGAACTGGAATGGCTTTGTAAAAGGGACTGAATATTTCCTGTACTGTAAGCCATTGGTTGAATTGCCTGAACTGAGCCAGAGTAATACAACTGAGATAAATTTCCAACACTCACTGAGGAATATGCTGCCTGACTTTGAAGAGTTCTTGCAAATGTAGCAGATGTTCTAAGGTCTAAACTCTCAGTATCAATTGACACGGGAGCCCTAATGAAAGCATGTCTACTTTGACCTGGATTATGTGTATCTAAAATAACTCTTTGATAGTTTGGACTGCTATCACTTCCAGAATTTGAGGTAATATTTCTTAATACACCTGAATGCAACTCTGTGAGTTTAGTTGAGGGTGGAGTTTGTTCTGTAAACTGCCTTGGAATGCAAGGTTCTTCAGTCTCCTTTTTGCTAAATAGTCCAGACAGAAATCCTTGCTGGGCTGGTCTTGAAGTCCTCTTCTCTTTCTCATCACTTTCCTGGATTACTGTAGTATGTTGCTGTGTTTGCAGTGGTGTCTCCCTATGAGGCCCATAACTGGTAGCTTTCTGATGCAATGATTGGTCTGTTGATGTCTGGCAGGTTGTGTCAATGTTTTCAGATGATTTAGTTAATTTGTTAAACAAGCCTGAGAGCACTCCAGATTGACCTGCTGCCTCCGGTTTTGTTTGAGGAGTCTGGTTGGGCATTGATTTAAGTTTTTGTTGGGTCTCATGGGTTATTTCATGGTGCTGTTGCTGAGGTGTATTTCCGGCAGGTGTTTTGAATAGTCCGGAAAGCAAACCACTTGCTTGAGTTTTGTTTTGTGGGGAAGCATGCTGCTGTGGGTCTTGAGTTGAAACTGGAATATTTCTTACCACTGGTTGTTCATGGCTGGATTTACTTGAGGTCATTTCAAATTGCTGAGCTGCATGCTGTTGTGTGTTAATATTGTCAGCTGAAGCAAATTTAAAAAGACTAGAGAAAAGACCACTACGCTGGGATGGTGTTTGCTGGAGAGGAACTGTCTGTTGTCGAGTAAAGCCTGGTTTATTTATCTCTTGGTGGTCAACTTGCTGAACTGATGTTCTAGTCCTGAGATGCCCTCGGTTTGGCCCCTGTATATTCTGTCTATTGTAATTCGGTGGATTATTTTGTATATTGCTTTGTTGTTGATGATGCTGTGCAGTTTGCCCACTTGAAACATTCTCGGAGGATGCAAATTTAAGAAAGCCAGACAACAGCCCTCTTTGTGGAGCTTCCTTTGGCTGAGATCCATCTGAAGTGTGCTGCTGCCTAGAATAATTATGCTTTTCAGCTTCAAAATGCTGTACATTATGGGGTATATTTTCTGTTGATGAAAACTTCAATAGACCTGTAAGGATCCCCCCTGTCTTCTCCCCTGTATTTTGTTGTGGAGGAAGCTGATCAGGTAACTGTGGTTGGGTATTATTCCCAGGTTGTTGACTAATATGGGGAGGCTGCTGTGGTAGATCACTGGTAGAGCCAAATTTAAGAAGTCCCGATAGTAACCCTCCTTGCTTGGGTTGATTAGAAGTTATGTCTTCACTAGAGTTCCCTTTTAAAAGGCCAGTTAAGAACCCTTGTGCTTCAGGCTGATTGGTTTTATGCTGCAACCCTTGAGGAATTGGTACTGGTTTCTGATTTGCTGTATGCTGTAGGTGTGACTCAGATGGCACATTACTGATTTGAGATTGTTGCCTGTTGCTAATATTCTGATTTGCACCAGGGGGGTCAGGAGTAGGATTAAATATGCTTGAAAACCATCCTTTCTCAGTGTTTTGTTGAGGTTGATTTGTAGAGGAGCTTTGTGTAAAGGTAGTAGACATTGACTCATGATGTGACTGCACATTCCTAGAGGCACTGATATCTTCACTGGATGCAAACTTTAAAAAACCAGATAGCATACCTCCCTCTGGTTTAGAGCGTTGCTGAGTTGAATCATTTTCAGTGGAGAGGAAAGGCAGTTTAATTTTACTACTTAAAGATGGGTCTTCGACAGGTTTCTCTGGTCCAGTATCATCACGGTCTCTAAACACAGGATAAACTGCTACAGGTGGTGCTCCTTGAGGGGGTACAGGGGCAGAAGATGGGATCAATGAACTTAGTGACTTCTTAAAAGGGCTAAATAAACCCGGGCGTTCTGACTGTTTCTGTCCTGTAACTGTTGTAGACTTTGAATCAGGCACATTTTGTTTGCAAGTCATGGTATTTTGTGTCCTGTGTAGATTTTTATTTTGGCTTTGTCCAAAGTGTGGGTCTTGAGTTGACCTTGATTTTTCAAATTTTGTACCTATTTCAGTCATCATCTGTTTCTCTTGATGACTAAATTTCCCATCCCAGTGAGAATTTGGGGCCTCTGGTGGCTGTTTACATTCCACTGACTCAACATTTGTATTTTCTCCTGAAAAAAGTTTTAAAGGATTCAATTTTCCCAATACCGAGTTTCCTGGAGCAGTCTGGGGTTTGGCTGAACACTCCTGTATATGTTCTTTGGCACTTATTTGAGTCTGCGTCCTTCTGGGAACTTGTGTTTCTTGATTAAGCCCCTGTGTCTTGGCATCATGGTGGCGATGAGGAGGCAAGGAAGATAATGAGGTTTCAGGTGAGGTTTCCACTGGAGATACAACTGCTACAGGAGCTGTGCTTGTTGATTTAGGAATAAATGAGAACAGTTTTGTTAGTCCAGATTGTAAAGGTTGCGCAGGTGGGGCTTGTGGGGATATGGGAGGCTGTTTCTTACCTCCTCCAACTCTATCGGTAAAGGAACTAAATAATGAGCTCATAGCATTTTTTACCCCAGAAACCTCCTGATTAGCATTCTGTGATTGTGTCTGATCTCCTCTTGGATCCTTCGAACTATGTTGATCATCTCCGAAGGAATCTGTTCTATTGCTCCCCAGAGATGACAGCCTAGATTTGTTTGATTTGGGAAGGGAACCGTATTTGCTGATTTCTTCTTCCTTTTCAGCAAGGTATTCAGAAACTGTTTCAACAAGACATTGAAGCTCATCCATAGGGTCTACATACTCTTCAATTGGTTCCTCTACAGGAGAAAGCATTGCCTCTGGAGCCCATCCACTAGCTTTAGCTTTCCCAGATTTCCTTTCCCAGTAACCCTGAGAATTTTCCAAGTGGCTCTCATAAGATAATGGATATCTATCTTTGCAATATCTTGCATTTTCTGAGTGAAAGTCATCAGCTATAAAGGGCATATCTTCAATATCCTCTTCTGATCCCATGGGGCAGTGGAGATCCTCAGTGTTCTCCAAATCAAAATCAAACTGTGACCTCATTCTAGCATCTTGCTCTTTTTTGTATGCCACATAATGCTCCAGAGTGTTGTCCAGGTCATTTTTTGCCCACATCCTTGTTTTATAAAGCAACCCATTTTTGTATGGCCGAAGGCAAGGTGTCATTCGTTCCTCCTCTTCCTGCATCTCAGCTAGCTGTTGTCTAAAGAGCTCCCCTCTTTTTTCACAAGTGGGGAATGCCAATTCTCTCACGTCTGCATTAGGGAATCCTCCTGGGGTGAGATCTCGAATCTTTTTTTTTCTCCGGCGATCAATCGTGTGATAGCCCTCTGGGTAGACGGTATGCAAGGAACTGTTGTGTTGAGTATTTTGATGACCAGAACTGTGTGACGGCTCAGGATATGCTCTTCCCATTCGAAGTATGACATTATCTTCATCATCGTCTAAGAAGTCACTAAGCTGAGGCTTTCCCAGCCCCTTGTATTTGTTTTCCCAATCGTCAAAACCCATGCCAGAATCTACCGGTATAATTCTAACTCGTCCTTTCTGATTTAATAATCTGTTTTAGGGTAAAGATAGGATTATGGGAGGAAATCGAACAGGATGGGAAAAGAGAAAGGAACAGAAAAGAAGCAAAAAAACAAGAGAAATGCAAAGAAAAACACAAGTTTAGCAGTGGGACTGGCTGCATGCAGACACCTGCATGCAAATATGAACACAATTGCACTCTTCAAGGTAGTATTCACTATAATACTACAATTAGTAAGCACTCTTCATTTAGCTTTTAATCAAACACTAAGTTCAAATAAAAAGAATATAGCAATTGCCTGAAAAAAAGACAAACAGAAAACATCACTATTAATTACCAACTTCTAATAAATGGTGTATGTGAATGGACTGTTTGTGGCCATGTAGTGTTGATACATGGAACTTTGTGATTTTAGACCTTGGTAAATCCCTATCGCACGATTCTGCCTGTAATTCTTATCAGTACTTTAACATTCAGCCTCTAACAGTGTTCACGAGAAATGCATGTTAAACCACAACCATATGGCCTACACCAAACCGAGTTTTTAATCAACTCAGAAAAGCATGGCTGCAACTGACCTATTTCTTACATCTGTGACAGAGATTTCCTCAATGATGTGTCTAAACCCAGTTCAGAGTGATTCCAAATACCAGTTTGATAAACAAAATGAATCCTTGACACAAAAAGAAACAACTGCAATGAGATTTTCCTGGCTGTAATTCCTCTTTTTTTCTGATGTTTTAGAATTAACTGGATCAACTCCCTATCAGTCAATGCAGGCAGATTTGCTGTAGTCTCAGTGGGAGACAAGCTTTCCACGGCAATTCACAAGTGCACAGAAGTAAATTCCACACACTGAGATCATTTGTCTTATGGACCAAATGCGGCCTCTGCGCTCGCACAAATGCATGACTGTGAGAACAATGGAAATTTACAGAGACTGTGTCTATATGTGATTGTATGACAAAGTGTGGTTTACACTCTCTACCTGCTTCCTCTCTGATCCCTGTTGTCCAGGTCAAAACTGTGAACAGAATCTGTGCAGGAATCATGGTGGCTCTGCGGTCGAAGCCCCATTGGATACTGGTGCATTGAGGAGTTGGGCTGAGCTGTTGTGTGGTAGCGTGGGGGCAGACTGTTACTCGTTTCACTGCGATAGTCGCTGTCACGGTCATCCACGGCACTGTCTTGATCATCCAGAGCTGCAACAGTTAACAGGATGAGCGGAATAATTTACAATCTTTCCTCAAATTCTAAAGATAATTTCTAAAATTCCACAAATTCCAATTCAGAAACTCTTTGTAAAGGCTGAGAATGCAAAGTTGTTGTTTTCTGCTTTTTGTTGATAACAGAAATTCATTAAGAGGTGAAGAAATTGGTTAATGATGGTAACCCGAAGACTAAAATGGCAAAGGTCATGTGGTTTAGTCCCAGTTCATGCAAACTCACCTACTGTATGGAAGACAAAGAGCATCTTTTAATCTGTTTTATGTTTTAGAAATAAGAGTCTTGCTGTATGAAAAAATTAAGGCTCTTCCTGTGCAATTATGTAAAGCTTTAGAAATATTGATGAACCCTTTTGATAAACTATTCTTGTCATATTAATTTGACATATGATTCATTTACATGTGCCTATTTTTTTTTCTTGATTTTGTTGCCATTTATTTCAATACATCTTATGCATTATATTTGTCAACATAAGCATTTGACTTTTTTTTTTTTTTTTTTAATAAATCCTTTTACCTCCATAAATCACTGGATTAATATATTTTGATATAAGCCACAAAACCCACTCACATAGTATTAAATTTGTTTTCCATTTATTGGGTTTTTTGTTCTTTCCATAATCAACTGTTTTTAATCATTAATTATTATTATTATTATTATTATTTACAATAATTTCATTGTAAATGAGACCTTCAGCTCAATGTAATGTTAGATTAAATAAAGGTTATATATATTTCATGTGACTTTTTCAGATGTTTGCCTCACATCTGCACACAAAAAACAAAAGGGCTTTATAAGGCACATGTGTGACAATTTAGACTTTTTATCCTTTGTCACAAAGTTCCAATAATTATTTCCAAAGCTCTATAATATAGGATTTTTTTTTTTTTTTTTATGAGAAGGGCAGCAGCAAAAAATCAAGATGTTCTGCCCCAAATAAATGTTCATATGCAAAAGAAGTAAAAACACATTCTGGAAAACTATTGCTTGTGATTTGAGCCTTGAAATAAACCAGTTTAAAGTAACCTTTCAAACTTGAAATAGCTTTCAAGTGCTAACCATAACCTTGGTGTGAGCTAGAGGGGACAACTGAGCTGGGGTTTATCTTTTCAAAGTGATAAGGTGAGCAGAGTAAGGATAAAAGATTCTCTTGATATCTTTGAGGGAGTGCAATGAAAAGTCAAGGTTACATGTTAGGACAGATAAGAAAAGGCTGCCATCTATCATCCAACCAGTGGAACTGCAATCTGAATGACAGGAACGAACAAACACAATGAAATACAATGTAAGATAAAATATCCACATGCATTCTTAGACCTAAATGTATTTTCTGTTTTTCATGATACTAATGGGTTTAAGTAAATTTAAAGAGCTTTAGAATAAGTGAAGATGCACAAACATCAGATGCTAATGGATAAAGTATAGAGGGGCATTAAAAATCACAAGACATGAGTAAAGACCAGGAGCATGACCAGGATATAAAGTTGAAAAGACCAAAGGGAAACACAGAGGAAAACAAAATGCAAGAGTAATCTTTTACAATAAACATGGTATTTTTTTTTTTTTTTTTTTTTTAAATCTTTCATTGGGACATGCAGAGGGCATTGAGGATTGGCCAGGGAGAAAATTTAATCAAAGTGTTGTTGTTTTTTTTACATACTCAGTGGCTCAGCCCATCCGAAATAGTTGCCTGGTGGAAGTGCAGATGTTAGAAGTGAGAGGTACAATCAAAGGATTAAGGGCTAGTGAAAAGAAAAAAAATGTCTTTAGTTTCAATTGTGGGAGGACTTTGGAAACCCATTAACCATTATCAGAGCGGAAAACAACCTGATCATGTGTCGCAACACCGAGAACAGATTTCACATACTTAGTGTTAGTGAAAGTCGTAAAAGTATGGAGAGAATGGATTTGAAATGTTCAGGATTTTATTTTCCACTCTGATGAATAGGAATATTACTAAGTTATAACAAGGTGTCATAAAAGGGTTGAGAAAGAGTTGAAATAATAATAATTAAAAAAATAAATAAAATCAAAGTCTGAGTGCAAAAAGGAAAGGAGAATAGGTCCATCTAGAGGCAAACAGGTGTATGACAGGTAAACTTACAGCACTGGGAAGCTGCAAATGGAAGTGGCCGACTCTGAATGTCCTCTTGAAGAGAATACTACAACATAAGAGAAAAAAATATGTAGCATATTTATACATTGTCATCATCAATACAGGAATCCACTAGTATCACTTTAGGCATATTTGCATAACACTAAAGAAGTCAATGCCACGCTATTCTTCATTATTAACACTAGAATGGGAGTGTACAAGGATGGTATTGCTTTTTAGAGAGGCTGACCCGAATCAGCAATAAAATAACAAAAATAAAAAAATTATATGGTAAAACTGATGAAAATTATCTAGTGGACTTTACCTCATCATGGATTGTCATTGTATTTATGCGTTCCAGCTTTCCTGTCCAGTACTGTGCCTCATCATCTGGGATATCTGGTTAAAAAAAAATAAAAATAAAATA
>JAPSES010000081.1:1831159-1844767 GCA_029822895.1 Maxillicosta whitleyi | reverse complement strand
CTGAAATTAAAATAAAAAAGCAAATGTGAAACACAGAATGGCTCGCTGAAATTTATTTAAATTAATTGCTGTTATATATAAAGAACGTCCGCCAAGGTTGGGCCCCCTACATTTTTAACACACCAAATCTGGCCCCCTTTGCAAAAAGTTTGGGCACCCCTGGCTTATGCGCAGAAAGTGAGTGAGAGTGAAAGCAGATTAGTCTCCCTCATCTCCTCCCCTCTATGTCAAGCCAAGCCAAGCCAAGCCAGGCCAAGCCAGGCCAGCAAACTGACACTGTTAATCTCCAAAGAGGGTCAGTCCATCAGGAGACACTGCTACGACACAATCCAACTGCCTCACATCTTTCCTGCTCAGAAACATTACGGCTTCCTCTAAACAAACATACAGTATGAAGCACAGACTGCAATTTTGATAATGATGATGATGTAATGAAGTCACATTTTGACCTGTTACTACTGCAGTAAAGGTCTCTGTCAGCCCTAATTTTATCATGACTTAAATGGTAATCTGGTCAGGTCAAAGCTTGTGAATCTGAGGTCAATTCCCGCTTGAAAGAATCGCGGCGACAGTTTAGTCTAAGTGACTGAATTAAACCCCACTGTTAGCAGAAGTGGTCAAGAGTCATAGATTCACACCCAATGGTCTCTGTCCTCTTCCTCTCAGCTGGACAGTGGCGGTACAAGCACCATCTCTACCAGCTGTTAGCACTGGGCGGGGGTTTAGGGGGAGGGGGGAGGGGGGATTAGACGGCTCGTGACACAACCACCACTTTTCATTTTCACAGAGCAACCAGGGAGCCTCAACACGTGCCTGCTGATGTGTTTTGCTCAAGTAGTCGGCGGTAGAATGCCACTGGTGGTCCAACCTGTGACTCAGTCTTATATCAGCATGAAATACAGAAAAGAAAAAAAAAAAAAACACTGACAGGGAGGATTACCATGTCATCACATGTAAATTTAGATTAGAATGAATACATAAGCTGATATACAAGTGCAGCTACAACGGTCTAACAGAAAAATGGCCACGCGTCATCCAGTTGTTTTCGGTGTGTTTATGCATTTCATCTTTAATTCTTCATCAAACACTATGAAATCTACAATGCAAGTAAACACCATAATATTCCTCTTTGTCCTTTTAAGATTTCTCTGATATAATCAACTAAAACCACGTACATGCATCACACTGTCCATGCAAAGACACATCAGCAACATTAAGCCTCTTCAACCAAGTGCAGACTTTGGATATTTTAGGATCATATATCTGAATCCATGTTTACACTGACCCATAATGCCACAGACCAACAGACTAGTCACGTGACCTGTGCATTAAAATACAGCCTTACATACAGAACATTATATTTTTAACCCTTAAACACCTACATATGTTTTTGTGCCAACTTCCAAATTTAGCCCTTCATAAATGATCATTTTCATCCTTTATTATAATATCATCCTCTGCATTTCACATTTTGCAGTGAAAAACATGTAGCTGTTGAAGGACTGATAATTTTCAACTAAATTAATCATTAACAGAGCATAAAAACAAATATAACCACTGTTATTTGTCAGTCGACATGGGTCTTATTAGTAAATGCTGCAGACAATGACGGGGATTCTAACAAGTATAGTGGCAATATTTCACCAATTTAATAGCACTTTAATCCTCTACCAAACAGAAACTTTGAAAAGAGGCTCTTTATATTCTCTAGAAGAATGTAAAAGCATTCAGGTACTTTTTTTTTCACCAGGACCTCCATCAAATGATGCTATGTAAACTGCAAATGCAGAGAATACAGATTATGAAAAATAAATAAATGACAATTTTGCTTACTTGGAGTATTTATTTGATCGTGTAACAGTATATTTTATTGTCTATTTTAACAGAATAATATACATTTTCTTCAACCTATTAATTATTATGATAAATAATTAACTCCTAAAACATGTTACTTGTAGAACATATGATATATTTGAAGGTGCTGAGGTAAAATCTTGTCAGTGTTCGAAATTTAACACTGTATTTAGCACATTTGAGAACATTTTTAGTAACTGTAGGCCTATGACCTCAACTTAAAATAAACACTTTACTTGAACACACTTTCCAGTAATGCAAACTGGATGTTGATATTTCAATTCACTCAACAGATGACAAATCCTAATATGTCACAACACTGATCTAGATCCATAAAGCACATTTTCATCAACTACCATGGTAAGAAAAATGACTGTAACATTATCTATACATCTTAATTGCCAACATTTTGAGTAAATACAAATTTAAACTTACACTACTATTACATGGAACTGAGAATTTAACCCATTAACGGTTTTTTTTTTTTTGACCAGAATGTTTCAAATTAGTACTGCTCTCATCCCTAATCTTTCTAGGACAACCCCTCAGTGTTTGGTCTATGGGAAATAAAAGCCAGCCATCAGCTGCTCCTTTTATGGGCCAGTCACCTGACCTCACTAAACAAAGATTTTCCTTGTTCCCCCGGCAACATATTGAAACATTTACACTGCACATAGCCTTTAACACAGCAGCCAGATAAGTCAACAAAACTCTCAACACAATGAGACAGTTAACAGTTGACACAGGTGGATTTCACTGACACTCGAAACGTAAATAAAAACGAGACAGCCGCCAAAACATAAAGGTGCACACTGAAGGAACCCTAAGGCTGGAGAACCAATGATAACGCTAAGACAAAGAAAACTCTGCTTTTTCTGTAATCTCAACTTAAAGAGTCAGATATGGAAGAAACTGGTTCGCTATGCAGGTGGTCTTCTGCAAACGTCTGCAGCTGTCTGATAGGGCATCTCATTTCCTTATTCATACAGAAGAAATCATAGCAAGTATTCAAACATTCAATGAGTTCAAAAGAGGGAGATAATAATAATGAAATAATAATGATACAATTCTCTGCATTTTTTTTTTTTTTTTTTTTATCGGAAAAGTATTAAATGGTTTTTAACCCTCGGCCAACTTTGGGCCAAAGGGTTATTTAGTCTGTCTATGCATCTGTCTGTCTGTCCATTCAACAACATAATCACATTATCTGAACAATTCAATGAAATAATTGTACCAAATTCATACTATGGATGCATCTTGGCATGGACTAGAAGCCTATTGAAAATAGATCATCTTGATCTACTTTTTCAAGGTCAAATGTCGACAGTCCTTTCAACAATGTAATCGTATCCATAAAAAACAAGTCTGAAGAATGCATTGAGATTTCCACACCAAATTTAAGCAATCTAATCTAAACTATAGGGCAGTAACATTTAACAGAATCTTACACTATATTTAGCTGAAAGGTATTAAAAGTGTGCAGCATGTTATGTTCTATTTCTGCTCTGGAAACATAGTGATAACATATAGTGTGAACAACAATAATGAAGTGTAATAAAATGATAGCAAGTATATTGGATGTTGTTCCAATTATTCTCCTGCTCCTGAAGAAAAATGACTGCCCACCCCCTTCATAGATGCCTCAGGGACAAAAACCTTTCATGAATATGATATAAATGTCTGTTTAATGTAATCAATATTTTAAAACTCTATATAACTTTAGGGCTTGGGTACACTAGTAGTACACAAAAAAATCATCTGTTACAATGTGAACAGTAGTGCTGAGGGAAAATTCAGTTATCGTGTTTGGTAGGGTGTCATAAGTATTTAAAAGAAAACAACTGAACAAGTGCTACAGCTTAAATGAGTGTGTGTAAATGTACATTGTATGTGGTTGATGTATAGCATAACCGCTGTCATGTCATAGTGTATATCACCCTTTCTGTTGAGTTTCAACAAGACACCATTTAACTGCAATTACTGAATTCATGTTACCTATTGCATACAGTTTTGTAGGTCTGTTAGATAGATCATCATTATTAACAGAGTTAATGCTTTCTAAATGTCTTTTTAAATTATACCCAGGCACTATCTCTGTAGTTACTAATGGTTTTGAAGATAAATGCACATCATCCATATATGGATGTACGTAAATGTGTGTTCTGTCTGTCAGTCTGTACAGGTACGTCTGTATGTTATGTATGTATGTATGTACGTATGTCTGTCTATCTCTATGTATGTATGTATGTATGTAGGTACATTTCAGCACAGAGAAGGTTCACACAGGGGATAAATCTCCAGGAGGAGGTAGATGGAGTGCCGTCCCCTTTGCTATTGTCCCATGGCCACTGGGTTAACCACTGGACCCACCTAACAGTGGCCCAGATCAGAAGCCTGGAGGATATTTTCATCTTCCATGTCAATGATGAGACAGTCCATATGACTGTGAACTAGGCCTGGGACAATCTGCAATTAAATTGTGTATTGGCGATTGGAGGGTTGCTAGGTGATTTGCTGGATATCAAGGCCATTTTGAAAAACAAAACAAAACAAAACAAAAAAACTGTGCTCTACCATGCATTAAGATTTTTCTGTGGGATATACATGAATGTCTGAGAAGACCTGCTTACAAACAGGCCTATAATCCAGGTTCTCTCCTCTCTTCTCAGTATGCAGGATGACACTATCAGCCTAACCCTGACAGCGACGGCACATCTCTTTGATCTGTACGCACACGGCCAGTTTGCTCATGCTTCGGGATTGTTCAATAAATTAACTGCAAATAAATATTGTTTTAATGGACTGAAATGTTCACAAGGGCTTTCATAAATTCCTATGTTGCAGCGCTGCCACCTAAGCAGGTTAAAAGTTAATGACAGCGGCACAGTACTGTGCTGACAATCCGCACACCGCCTTCACCACACCCCCTGGTGATTTAATCATGTATTGGCAATCTAGAGCAATGACAATCCACAATATCAAATTTAGAGGGGATTGCACAGTCCTACTGCGGACTATACCAACCTCCAGGGAAAAAACTCTATTCAGGACCAGATCGATACTGACCCTACTGAGCCCAAATATGTGTGCCTATTTGGACCTCCTCCTGCCAGGGGAAGTTTTCCTGCTCACACAACAAGGCAACCACAGCATGTGGGATAAATAGGTCTATGTTTCTCTCTTCCATACCCCTAAAGTGATTGTAACCCATCAACACCACAATCCAGCTCAATGACCGGCTATCCTGGCTGTGACGTCGTGGACCGGTGGACGAGGTGGACGAGGTGACTCTCCTCGATATTCAACCTCAGCAATGGCACCTACGTGGATGAACAGCTGGTTCCTGGTGCAGGTGTGCCACTTCGGTGTGCCAAAGCGAGGTAAGAACATGCTCAACTCAGCATTTAGGTCGAGGTTCAGATTTTGTTAAACCTGTTTTCTAGAACCGAACTCTGGTTCTTAATAAGGCCAATAAATGACAGGACACAGACCTCATTAGTGTCATAAGAGGACAGTAGCAACAAAACACAGGCATTATTACAAAGGAGCCTGGGGGATGCTCAAGCCTTTCCCTAATTAGATAGTCCCTGCCTTCTGCAACACTTGGGTTGGCTTCCATGAATAGACAAGAGGAGATAAGGGAAGAGGATGTATGGATTAGATAAGAGCCACTTAGCGACTGTGGGCTGGGACTGTCTATGATGGCTGATACAATCTGCACAGTGACCTGACGAAAAATATAATAATAAATGTAATGTATGTGGCCACATATGTATCTAACCTGTACTGGATGGAACAGGCCAATCACAACATTGATTTTTTTTTTAGAATCATTAAAATGATGTCCATATTGGCAGTTATTTGTTTTCTGCACACACTATTACACAAACGCACAGTCTAATTTCCATGACATTATAAAGCAATCATCGCATAATTGTTGTCAGTTAATATCAGATGTTATTTTCTCAAGGAAAACTCTAGAGATGTATTTGGTTAAAAAGATAACACTAAATGACGGCAAGAAATGAGTTGATTTGTTTTAATTGACCGTTCGAGTCGTGTACTGGACCGACTATTATGGCTGATTGCTTTGTACAGTCAACATAATGAGGTCATGCTGCCTTAGTGGACAAATTGGCACAATCCTGACTGCATCATACAAAGTAAACATCGATAGTTCCAGATGGGATTGAGTAATGAAACATTAATAATTATCACAATTTAAACCAATACACCAATAAATATTAGCAATAATATCTTGAGTAATACCTGCCTCACTAAATTCGATTTTTATATCTGCACCAAAAGTCTGCTTTAAACAACAAATAATGATTAGAAATTAATCATCATCATTATCGATATCGACTAAACCCAACCTGTCAGCACAATGGAGTTAAGCTTCTCTCCTGGATTAATTTGGATTGAATCAACTAAACACTGTCAATAGTTCCAGATTTGCAGTAGAAAACTGGTCTGGTCAGATATGACAGTTAACATCAACTAAAACCAAATCATCAGAGGTGAACTGTAAGATGAAGGATGCTACTGGTCGAGTCTCTCTGCCCCTGTCTTTGTAGCACCCACACACCCAGGTAAATATCTCCATCCATTATTGATTGATGAGGTTTTTTTTCCCCCCAGTGAATTAGTAAGGAAAACGCATGCAGTCGGAAGGCTGACATTTACAATTCAAACTACTCATCAAAGTTGCATGTAAGAAGAGACACAAACCTACCAGGGAGCTTTTTATTCTACCATTTCTGCGGCTGCTTACTGAAAGGTTTCCTCATGTATGGAGAGTTTTGTACTAAATATAACATGTGACACGGATAGGCATACTAGATTAGCCTTTAGAATGTGTTCTTAGCTGCATACGACTTACAAATCCAGACAGATAAATTGCAAACAGGGATACATGCAGAGAGTGAAACAGCACAAACCCAACACGCCTTATCTACATAGTTTCCTGTAGAATTCGGTGGAAAGTATGACAGCTGGCTGCTAGCCCGTACAAGGTCATTTTAACCTCTGGCCATTTTCTCCAGAAACAACATGACGTAAGGCCGTCAAAGCGTGACCTAAACCTATTCAACTGAAGGTGTGGTGAGAGCACAACGCAAACATATCACAGACCAGCCTTATGTAAACTTTCACTGTTCTTCCAACAAGCCACATATCTTCCTACAGAGTGCTACTGAGAGTAATCACCGGGAAGGAAGAACAATAAATAACCATGACATGAATTAATATCTTAGACTTGAACAAACAGACAAATGAGCCCTTCCCAGCTGAGCCTCTTCCTTACAGAAACCACAAAGGAAGAAGTGGAAAGTCCGGTTAGTAGAATGGAAAGACTGTGACAAATCAGTGGAAAATGCAAAAATCTAATCTCAAGTTGTTCTTTCTAGAAGTTAGAAGAACTTTAGTATTGACCGGAACAGCACAATATGCAGTTCTGAAGTAATTTTGTAAGAGATAATGATTTATTTCAGCAGTCATTCATCACCCACAGACTTGAACTGAGATTAGTAGCGATCACAAATCACACACAGTACTTACAATATACCAATGCCATGAAATACAGAAAAGTAACAATTATGATCAGAATCTATTAAATCATTCATTTTGGCAAATGACACTAAAGCCCCTATTCCATAAAGTTGTCACTTTGTGAAAAAGGTGAATAAAAACATAATAAAATAATTTCCAAATGCACAGATATTTACTTGAGAAAATATAGAACATATCAAATACATCAAATTCATAACACTGTATTTTTGTTCTTAAAATTAGTTTTCTCAGATTTAACTTTTGATATTTTTATGTTCTACGGTGAATAAAGATCTGTTGCATTTTACATGGATTACCAACCTTTGTGGAATTAGGGTTGTACATTCGTGCCCAGAGCAACAGCATATTTTTCTCTATGCTGGTTTTACTTTGTTCTCAATAGGCAGGAGATGGTTGAGCTAGATGTTAGGGCTGCTACTGACGACTAATTCCTCAATTAGTTGACTAAATGACTAGTCGACTGTGTTTGTTTGTTTTTTTGTTACGTCCATTTTATTTTGAAAACAACTCAAGGGCCAAAATATAAAATATCACCTGCACCATGACAAATGTAAACAATACAATTAACTTACAGTGGCATGAAAAAGTTTGCGCACCTCTGATAATTTTCCAGATTTTCTTTTAGAAATCATTGGTTGTTCAGATGAGCAGTTTTAGTTAAATACATCATATAGCAGACAAACAATAATGTTAGAGAAGTGAAATTAAGTTCATAGGATTAACAGAAAGTAGGCAGGTGGATAAATTTTGGCACCACAACAGAAAAATTACAACAATATTTAGTAAATCCTCCTTTTGCAGAAATAACAGCCTCTAAACGCTTCCAATGAGGGTCTGGATTCTGGTTGAATGTATTTTTGACCATTCTCTTACAAAACATCTCCAGTTTAGTCAGGTTTGATGGTGTCCGAGCATGGACAGCCCACTTTAAAATCACACCACAGATTTTCAATAATATCCAGGTCTGGGGACTCAGATGTCCATTCCAGAACATTGGAGTGAACGCCTCATTAGAGTTTGAGCAGTGTTTAGGGTCGTTGTCATGTTGAAGGATCCAGCCCCATTGCAACTTCTACTTTATCACAGATTTTTTAACATTGTTGGCAAGAATCTGTTGATACTGACTGGAATCCATGCGATCTTCAACTTTAAGAAGACCGCCAGTACCTGCACTGGACACACAGCCCCAGAGCATGATGGAATGCCACCAAATTTCACTGTGAGTACAAGTGTTTGTGTGTGAATGCTGTGTTCTTTCTCGATGCATACTGCCCTTTGTTATGTCCAAATAACTCCATTTTACATTCATCAGTCCACAACACCATTTGAGAGTTGTTTTGAGGCTCGCATGTCGCCACTCTTCAGAGAAAATGCAAAAAGGAGAACAACTTGCAACTGGCCACTTGAAATACCCTTTGTCATGATTGGCTTCACCTGTGTATGTAGGTCAAAGGTCAATGAGCTCACCAAACAGCCTTTGTGTTCCAATAATTAGTGCTAAAGGTAGTCAAATCAATAAAACAACAAGGGTGCCCAAATGTATGCACCTGCCTACTTTTGTTTAAGTAATTATTGCACACTTTCTGTTAATCCTATAAACTTTATTTCACTTCTCAAACATCACTGTGTTTGTCTCCTAGCTATATGATGTATTTAACTGAAATTTCTGATCTAAACAACCAATGATTTATAAAGGAAAATCTGGAAAATGATCAAATTAGATTTTATTTATATAGCGCCAAATCACAACAGAATTTATCTCATGACACTTTACATGTGGAGCTGGTAAAAACCAGACTCTGGGGTGCCCAAACTTTTCCATACCACTGTAAATATTACCAAACAAAAAATTACAAAATAGGATGTTTTCCACTTAAGAGCGGGTGACTGGAGGGGGTGAACGGCCAAAACAAATAGATGGTCAATAGTAAACCGACTTGTTGACTAAAAACATTGACATAAACTAATTTTCATGGTCGATTACATCGACTAACTTGACTAATTGTGGCAGGATTATTAGATTTAGAATTCTGTGGTTCTGATTCCCTCCTTATTTTGGTTATAAAAAGATTGCAGTTTTGCTTATAAATACACACATTGTCATTTTAAATCACTTTCACAAACATTTTCTATGAAACCAAGGTGTCTTTCACTAACTCTTGCTCATGTTAACAATTTAAAAATAAATAAATGAATGCTACGGAACTGCATGAATGGTAATTATAAACGAAGTAGAAAATAAGTCTATTACAATTCTAATGGATGTTTTTGACTTTTGGATATGGCTTAAATAAACACTGTTTTATAGAGATGCACCAATACTTAAAATAATCAACTGGTGACAATACTGGTGCTATTTTCTTTTTATTTGGTCAGTTTTCAATATTTATTCTTCTTTTTGAGCCAGGTCATGTTCTTCATTATGAAACACTGAACTGTTTTGGACTTTCAGGCTCTCATCACTCTATCTCTCAGTGAGGACAATTTAAATCAGAAATGTTTGAAACAACCTTTTATATATAAAAAACAAAACAATTAACACCAGCCATTGTTAATCAGGGAAATGACATCTTATTTGCTTACACACTGTATGTGCTATATCTGTGCTTTTCTATTATAATTTGAGCATTATAGTAACAAAGTGAAGCCTTAACTTTGTTAGATATAAACACAATGTATGACTCTACTCGTACATCAAAAAGTAACAAAACTAGGTCTTTTAACTTCTCAGTCCTTCCACTCATCTCTTCTGTAGTATCCAAAAATACAAAGATATTTACAGTCGTTTAGAGAATGAACAGAATCTCACAGGATGTGACCTGACCTCAACAAATCCTTAGTCATCCTGTGGCAAAAAAAAGTGACTGATGTTTACACTTTGCCTTAAGGAGACGACAGGCTTAACCGTATTATCCCTGATGTTTGCTCTGGGACAGGTGTCACATGCGGCGAGTCGCCCATGAGAGGGACGGCGTCGCAGACAGACATAGTAAAAGCTTACAATTAAACTCAACATCACAGACCCATTACTGTTGCAACAATGCACAACACAACTGAACTGACTAAAAACAACAAATCTGACAAATAGTTAGAAGGTATCAAACTTTAGGGAATATCCACAATGAAATCGAGGTGGTGTGGGGAATAAGAATGACAGTAAATTGTCACTGGTAGATCTAAAGCCGCGGTGACATTCTGTCAACAGTGTCGGCTGCCAGAAACGTCATAGGGCTTATGGGTAGGCGTGAGAGTCAACACAAGAGGGATTTTCTTAGGCGGAGACCACTGGGATTTTGGACTTAGCAGTCAGCGATCTAAACTCACCTGTGAGCAGTCCAAGTGTAAAAGGACACAGTATTACATAACAAAACGTCAACTGTTTAGCATTCAGTGACCTGCCAGAAATGGACTTATTAACCTACTTGAGACAATAAGTACCATAAGTCTTCAGCAAACTGGGTTAAATTGTGGGTGTGTATGTTTGTTAATGGATTCACTGTAAAAAAAAAAAAAAAAAAAAAACTTATCTAAAGTTGAAGTAAAAGCACTATAGTAAAAGGCATTTGTTAAAGTGTTACAAAACTAAAAATCGGAATTGTGGCTTCATGATGTAAAATAAAACCTGTGTACTCACCTGGAGCTCCTTGGAGTTTGGCTTTTTTCACTGTAAAACAAAAGAACATAGTAATTAGACAAGTTTTAAAGTGGTTTCAACTCGGTATAAGAGAAACAGCAACACTTAAATTATATGGACTTTGTAGTCAGTTGATAGACAAGAGTAAAAAAAAGATTTTGAAATTTGTAAATTGTAATCACTGATAAAACTGAGGAAAAAAAAACAACAACCCTGAAATAAACACATGTGGGTTTGATGTACAGGATATTATGTTATCGAAGCAAAGCCACTGACAGAAATGGGTTTGATGTTGATGTCACCTGATCACATAAATAGCCTCAAAATACAATTGGGATCAACAATCGAGTGTAGGATGAACGGTTTGTCATGGGCAAGTTTAGCTCAAATTAGAAAAAAAAACCCCACAAATCATGAGTGTCTTTCTGCCTGATTAAGTTAAAAGATGCCTCATGCAGCAGTACATTCAGCTATAATAGTCACTGAAACATTAATGCTTATCTTCATTTAATCTTATGTCTGGTGATCATTTCTTACAGTGGTGCAACCAGCTAAAAATCCACTAAAACAGTAATATTATTGCAGCAATCCAGAGTTTTTTTTCTATGATTATAGGGACTGCATCCGATTCAATTCACTGTGAAATAAAAAAAGCACTGTGGAGAGTGTTCTGTTTATTTTTACATATATACTCTAGCTTTTCCAAATTTTGCACACTGATTTCATAACTGTGGCCCGAAACGGTGTCAACTAACAAAGGAAAACTTAAAGAAAATACTGGAGATCACCAAATCCTCTGAAAATCACATTAAAAAAAAAAAAAAAAAAAGAGTAGGAGAGTAAACCAAAACGAAAGAGTAGAGACAAACACCCACTAGTGTTGACAAAAACCTTTTATCTGATTGCATTGTACCAACTTTAGTACTATACGCCACAATAAGCTTAGACAGCTGTATCACAAAGCACAACAGCTGGTGAACAGAGAACAATGGTGAAAAGTTGGTGAGGGTATTAGTCAGCTGACAGATGGGAATTAGAATGACAAAAATTCAATCAATAAAAAGACAATGATTTTACTTCTACCAACTTTCACTGAAAACCACACACTTCTATAATGCGTGTTTATTTATAGAGCTCCTGTCTTTAGCTCTTTGATCCATCTATACAATAATGGTTATGGGATTGTGAAGTGCTTTAGAAGGGATTAATTGTGATTGCTGTGGCAGTGTTATGTGTTCAGGCATATAACCGACTAAACCTCTGCAGCCTGTGATGGCAGATGGACAGGACGGGATGATGGAGGCACAAATTATACGTTCATATTTTCACATATTATCCGTCTCCTCTCTCTTCTGTGCACATTAAAAAACTGACTGATGGCAACATTTTTTTCCCCCCTGTCTGAAACCTCATTCATGTTTATCTTGTGGTAGTATCAACACAGTCATGAAGCAGGTTATATTACAAAAGTAATAGCATTACTTCATGTTTAAATTACTGCATATTTGAGGAAGCTACATGTAGTATTTTTTTTTTTTTTACTTGGAAATAAGGAAAAAAACAACAACAACCTTAAAATCTCTTTTGAGTGTGAAAACTAAAAATCGCTAAAGTTCTGTGAAATATGTCAATTTAGTAAATTATAGAGATATGAAGTGAATTTATTTCCACAAACAGGGCATTAGAGGGACTAATGAATCCCTCTGCTGGTTTCCAATGATGAAGAAGGGACTATGATCAAAGCACCATGAAGTGAGATGCGATGAGAACCATAAAGAAACAACTTCTAAACTCAAAGAAAGTGACAGTGACTAAAGCTAGAATCACTGTTGTTATTTTCACCACGATACACACCTCTAAAGAATGGAGTTTAATGCTTCTTTTACACAGGTGAGTTTGATTCTGAGGCTTATGAAGGTATAAAGTTATTACCACCTGTTGATTCACGGTTCTGACTAAACTCTCACAGTTCTGATGTTGTTTGGACGATTCCAAACAGATCTTTGGTGCAGCTACTGACAACACTATTCTTACAGAAAACGGAGGAGATTAGTGGTTTTACTGTGGCTGTTTTCTGTCTAAAAACAGAGCTAAGCTAACAGAGCTATAATATAAACTATCAGCTGATGCAGCACATTAAGATTGGAAAATCTAAATAAGCACCAATGAGTCAGACACTGTTAGTTGGACCAACTGTCTAAATAACCAGCTGTGAGTTTTAGTTTGTAGAGGAAAACTTAATGATACCGTAATACAGATGTGTATAAACAATGAGCTTTACACTTTATTCAGTGAGTGATACATAATGTAATATGTCTGGTTTTGATAGTCCTCTAAGTGCATTCACTTCACCCTGCTGTTAAGTGTTTGGGATATCAATACTAGGGATGTACTGATCCAGGTTTTTGCACTTCCGATCCGATACCGATATTTTTTTGCACTTCCAATCCAATACCGATACTGGCCCATACTGATACCAGCCTATACGAGCATGTATTAAAATTTAAAGTTATTTATCTTCCTTACTTCTTTCCTTCTTTAAAGGGTTT
>JAPSES010000081.1:1807407-1831059 GCA_029822895.1 Maxillicosta whitleyi | reverse complement strand
AAACGTTGTCATATTAAAAAAACCTCTTCACTGACAACTCGGGAGTGTGCGGCACTTTTTTCCTCTCTGGCACATTGTTTAATGAGTTGCCAGCACCTCCTTTTCTGGTGTGCGTGTTGCACCTTCATCTAACCTGTATTGACTTTAACACACATTTATAGAATCTCGTTATTTGTCCGAGTTTGTAAAATGTACTTTACGTGTGAGTTTTACGGCTGTCGTTACTGTGCTCCCTCCAGGTGAAGCTCAAGCTGTTTTAGCCAAAGCTGAAGCCAAAGCTGAAGCCATCCGTATGCTGTCTGCGGCTCTTACTGAGCAGGTACCAGTGGTTTTATTCTTACATTGCACCCATTTGGGCTCAGTTATAATAGTTGTGTTTTAATATGTATGCGTTTTTTGTTGTTTTTTTTTTTTCTTCTTACACAGAATGGAAATGCAGCCGCCTCTCTGAGTGTGGCCGAACAGTACGTGTCTGCGTTTTCCAAACTTGCCAAAGAGTCCAACACTGTCCTCCTGCCTACGAACACTGGGGACATTACTGGGATGGTCACACAGGTACGGACATTTAATTAGAGCATCACATCTAAAAAAGAGATTAAAAACCTATAGAATCACAGAAAGTTTTTACTGTGTTTTTATATAGTTTTGTCTGGTTTGGTTTAATATTGTTTTTGTGTTGTTGCATCTTTCATGTTCTTTTTTTCCCCATATTTAATGTTTTTTGTTTTGCGACATTACATTTTCATCTTGTCACAACATTCATGTACATTTTTGTGTCTCATTCCGAGTCTTTTATGTTGTTCTTGTCTTGTCGCATCTTTCACATTGCGTCTTTTACAGTGTTTTTTTTTCTTGTGTCTTACATTTGCTTCGTTTTGTGTGTTTTGCATGAATTTTTTTCTTTTTTCTTATATTGCGTTTGTCTGTTGTCATCATGGTTTTTGTTTTGTTGCATCTGTTGTACTATTTCATCTTTTTGCATCTTATACCTCCTTTTTTGTCTGGTCTTTTACATGTTTATATTATTGCATCATTCTGGTGTATTTTTGTGCTTTCTGGTTTCTGTCTTATAGCACTTTTTTATCTTGTGGTTTTTTTTTCTTGTTTTTTTTTACATTTTTTATTTTGTGTTGTGTCATTTACTTTGTTGTGTTTTGCATTCATTTCATCTTTGATATTTTACTTTCATTTTTGTCTTGTGTCTTTTATGGTGTATTTGTCTATTTTCATTTACATTGTTTTTACCTTGTTCCGTCTATTGTGCACTTTTTCACCTTTTTGTCGTCTTTGACTATTGTGTCATTCATACACATGTTCGTATATTTTCTGTCTCTTTTCTTGTGTCTGTTGTATACTATTTCATCTTTTTTGCATCTTTTACATCCTTTTTTTCCCTCTGGTCTACATGTTCATATTACTGCATCATTCTGGTACATTTTTGTGTATTTCTTGTGCTTTTTACATTGTTTTTGTTTTACAGCACCTTCTTGTATCTTCGACATTTTTATCTTTTTGTGTTTATTGTACATCTTTTTGTCTTGTCTTTTACATGTTTGTTTTATTTTATATACATTTTTGAGTATTTTTTCTACATTTTATATTGTTTTTTCTTGTATCTGTTGTTTATTATTTCATCTTTGTGCATCTTTTGACTTTTTTTTTATGTGTATTTCAGTGTTTTTGTCTTGTTTTGCCTTTTAATGTCCTTTTTCTCATGTCGTCTACATTGGTTTTGTATTGTGTCTTTTATCATTCTTCACTCTGTTCAGCAATCAGCCCATAAAGCTGACATTTGTGATGACTGTAACAGAGTTATGAAACTTTTTAACATTTTTTGTCATCTCATCTGGCTTTCTCCTGATTCACTGTGTGTTAAAAGTGACCATGATGTAATTTTAATCTTTAGTTTAAGGCATTATCCTGTTTTTTTTTTTTTTCTCTCTTCCCAGGCCATGACCATTTATGGTTCACTGTCAAAGACGAGCCCAAAAGTAGAAAGCGTGGCACCAAAAGCATTGGAGGAGCAAATAGAAGATCCTGCGGGCCACTCGGCGTGATCTTCACAACAGTGGACTCAAATCAGTGAACTCAGTTACAGATAGAGAAGCAGTTTATGTTCAATAGTTACAAGTCTGACGCATCACAGTGGGAATAAAGTGCACAGTCCTTCTTCTAATAGGACAGATGGAAAAACTGCACACTTCAGAAAGCCTTGCCTTGGAGCGCTGGAAGAGTCGCTTGTTTTGTAAGAACTTTTCTGGTCTTTATCGACTTACGTTTGTGTGTCATCCATTTATTGTCAGGTTTGGAAATTAACACCAGCTCCCAGTCAAATGCAGAGAGTTTGGCCAGACAGTAACATGGAGAAAAACTTGTGAGATGTTTGGATTTATCTGTTGCCGTAGGTAAATGGCACAAAAAAAAACTCAGCTTCTTGACCTGAATAATCCCCTGGATGTGAACTGAAGTCTCTTTCTGAGTCACTATTATTTTGACTTGAAGTAAAAGCCCTACAATGGAATTAAATACATAACATTTACCTTGAAATCTATTTGTATTGAACATTTTTGTTATGCAGCTGCCCAAATATGTGTACCCAGGATTTGTGGATGTATTAATTTGACTGTAAAATCACAGTAAACTCAGGTGAGTCATCTACTGTAGTGTGGCTCCTTGATGTTAAAGTTCACTGTCGTACATTTACTTTGTTTACACAATGTTTTGTCAGCTGTCCTTACCATCGTCGGGACCAGAGTTTGTGTTTGAGTTGCTATACTTTGCAGAGTTGGATGTCTCAGAAAGTTGGAAAGTTGGTGCTTTCACAATCATTTGGCTCCATTTCCTTGTGTAGTAATATTAAATATTTACAAATACCTCCCTTTTTGTCCTGAGTTTAGTCTTTAAAATATCGTCACCCTGTCCCTGCCATCCTTTACATTACATTTTAATTTAGAACCGATGCAAATATGCTGCACACAATGTTAATAATGAGAGTTAATGGACTTACACATGAGAAACTGGACTGGTGTAAATGTTGTAGAAATAGTTTAGTTTGAAATAACTGATGCCTGAGCTGACCCCCTCCACCCCCCTTTTATTTCTTTGATCACCTTCAACAAAAATAAATAAAACTTGTTAAGTCAGCTTACAATGTTTCAATAAATGCGTTACATGTTATTACTAGGAAGGATTGTTTTGAGAAACTGAGCAATGGTTCATTTTAAGCGTCACCTTTTGGCAGATTGGACAGCTCCGGGGCTCACCTGAATGAAACTTATAACAGGAATAAACTCAGTGAATTCTTTATGTATTGATATGAAGTTATCTTGCTAAATGCCACTGACTAAATGAGTTTGTGGTCTTTTGGAAATAGTGACAGAGTGAGACATCTGCTATTTTTCATTTCTGTGTGAAATTTCAGACTTTTGCCCTATTTCTTGCCTTGCAGGGTTGTTTATATCACATTCTTGATCTTTTTATATCACAATTTCCAAAAAAAAAAAAAAAAAAAAGTCAAAGCAATTGAGTATGATTAATCATTTTTATTGATTGCCTTTCTTCAAATAACAATGCGTTGATCAGAATCAGCATAGACTTTATCATTGCACACAAAATTGGGGTACTACTCAGCCAAGATAGTGTGTAATGATATAAAAAGATGAAAATATATGTGTTTGAACGTATTCTGCGACCCACTGAGAATACATTTTCCCCCTCTTTTCATAAAATATTGTGACAAATGTGATTTATTCTTGCTAGTGATACCGAAACTCAGTATCATTGCACCTTGTCACGAATAAAAAGAGGAATGCGCCTGAAAAACCTACATTTTTGTAACTTTATGGACAATAGTATGTATATAAATAAATCTACAATTTTGAAAAATAGAAGAAAAATTCAAATAGCATTCAAAGGGTAAGCTATATAATACGAAAAATGAAAAGAACAAAAGAAAAACTAGCATAAGTTATTTCAAGGCCAACAGGAAAAGTTATGTGATCATTATCCAACTCATATCATTTTACGGAGAAAAAAAAACATTTCAAAATCTACTCCACACTTTTGTATAGAATACGAAAACACTATAATGCCATTAAAATTATACGAACGATTTGCCTGAAAGACTTTGACCAGGGAATCAAAATCCGTAAATCATCCTGTGTTACAGCGAAACTCTTCCGCCCCCGGTTTCCGCCGCCGCACGCTGTAGTTCCTAGCTGTCACCGGCCAACTAATCTCGTTGAACCGGAGTCCCAATGAAGGTGAGCGTGGCGCCGGGTTGTTCTCTGTTTACCTGAAACACCTGTACCCCTGTGTTGGTGACACACACATTGACGTCCGCCCTCGGGCCGCGAGAGGACGAAAACCAACAGCTACAAGGTCAGTGACAAGAGCGAGCCGGGCTAGTTGTAGCTAACGGCGTCTGGTTCCTAATGTTAACCGCCTTTTTCTGTTCAGGTTAGCTTATTATCGTCACCTGTCACGTACAGGGACGGTGTTCATTTCGGCAGGTTTTGTAGTTCACCTGAAGGTTTCGTGGAGTTGTTTAAGCCCTCGGTGTAGCAGGCGTGGGAGACTCGGTGCCTTTATTTCACCTGTGTTTCTGTCACTTGTGGACGCAGGATGAAGGGGCTCCCGGTGCTGTCCCTGCTCCTGTGGATGTGCGCGGTCTACTTCGTGGGGATCTACCTTTTCGTGGGTGGGTTCCTCCTGGTGAGGCTGGAGGTGAACAGGACCAGCACCTGCAGAGACGCGCTGCAGCCCGGAGAAGAGCCGGGGGACTTCTGCCAAGGCCAGCCACGTTTCCGCCGGGCTGTCCTGCTCATAATCGACGCCCTGAAGATGGACTTTGCACGGTTTGACCCCAACAACACAACGCCCCGGCCCTATGAGAACAAACTGCCCGTCCTGGAGGAGACTGTGTCGGCCAAGCCTTCCCACAGCCGGCTGTACCCTTTCAGAGCCGACCCACCTACGACCACCATGCAGAGGATCAAGGGCTTCACCACCGGCTCCCTGCCCACGTTTGTGGATGTGGGTAATAACTTTGCATCCAGTGCCATCCTGGAGGACAACCTGATCCATCAGCTGGGCCAAGTAGGTGAGTAACAATACACTGATATGCGTTTAAAAAGGTGGTGCAAAAGGACTTAAGTCTCATATCAAACCAGGGCTGCAGGTATTGATCATTTTCTCAATTAATCTGTATTTTTATTGAAAGTAAAGTGTCAAAAAAGTTACCCAAAACCCAAGATTGTTTTGTTAAAAACCCAAAGATATTCAGAGTATCGTCATCGTGGAAAGAAACCAGATAAGACATCAATTTTAAAGGGCTGGTACAAGATAATTTTTGCTCACTTATTATTAAAATAGTTTGCAAGTATTTCATATTTGACAACAGCTATCTTACATTCTATCTAATAACTAGCCTATAATATATTATGGAGAAAACATCTTAATGATGTATTAGGAGCTCAAAATAATCACAATCAATTTTAAACTAATGAGATACATATGACACAGTATCTCAAAACAGTCTTTTTAAAATAATGATTTAATTTCTTTTTATTAGTAATACACTGATTACAAACGTCTGGACTGATACTGAATGAAATGTATGTCAAATGGCAGTCTGTATTATTAATATTATGAGTATATGATTCTGAGTTAATTAAACAGTTTTAAAGTCTTTGTACCATTGTTTTTAGATTTAGAGTGAATTCATTTAGCCAACCTTTATAATACAACTTATAACATATCATATTTTAATAATAATGGCATGTTATGTACTGATACGAAGGTCTTATATAAATAGTCACTAAACCATATAAAAGCTCTGCACTTATGTTACAATATAACATGTCAATTGAAACATTAAAAGTATCAAAATATTTTTTTTTTTGTCTGGAGTAGCAAGCTAAAATATATATATTCTGTTCAGATATACTGTGTCATCTTGTTGTTCTTCCATGTTTGTTAAACCTTCACACCTTCCTGCCTCAGGTTCATACGGTCATCCGAATTACTGCTGCAAACAGTGGGATCTGGGAACAGCTGATACAGCATAATATGAAATTATAGATGTTTCCTGTTGTATCACTCTGTCCGCATTTAACATGTACTTCCACGCATCTAGAAATGTGTGTGTTAACATTTCTATATTGTAGGTGAAATATTTGAAGTTAACGTGTTTATTTAAGTGAGTAATTTGTTCCTTTTTGTAGGAAAACGGGTGGTATTCATGGGTGATGATACATGGGAGAATCTTTTCCCTAAGAAGTTCTACCGCTCTCTGCCTTTTCCTTCTTTCAATGTGAAGGATCTGCACACCGTGGACAACGGCATCCTCCAGCACCTCTACACAACCAGTATGTATTCATTCAACTTACTTACACCCTCTGTTGCATCACCTGGGCAGAAAACACATTAAACTTGCAGATTTGTTGTGATTTTTGTAGCTAATTTATAAACAAATGTTGTATTTTTTTTCTGTCTTAAGATTCCTTTTTTCACTGAGGTATAAATGTGTGTTATGTTTTCATTGCACTTTCATTTCACATAATTATTACTTGGTGTTGGTTTTGACAGTGGTGGGTGACGAATGGGACGTCCTCGTCGCTCATTTCCTTGGAGTAGACCACTGCGGTCACAGGTTTGGTCCCGATCACCCAGCCATGGCTGACAAGCTCACTCAGATGGACGGAGTCATAAGGTCAGATACGACAGCAGCAACTGTAGAACACTTTAATTTGTATCATATGAACTGTAAAATACAGGCTTTAACAGATTTGGAAAGTCGGAATATCTAAACGAATCAAATCAAATTGTATTCATAGTGCACAGAATCATAACAAAAGACACTTTTCGGTTAGGTTTGGTCAAGACCAGACTCTTAATAAGCCAATTCATGGAATCCTCTGGGAGAAAAAGTTAGCGACAGTGGCAAAGAAAAACGTCTGAAAGGAAAGATTTCAAATGACTGTGTAAAAGAAAAGCAACAAATTGCTTCCCTGATCATCTTATAATCTGATCATTTCATTTCCCGTAGGTCTGTCATTAACCGTCTGCAAAATGACACTCTATTGGTGGTGATGGGTGATCACGGAATGACAGACACTGGAGATCACGGTGGAGAAAGCCAGAAGGAGACTGACGCCGCCATCTTTATCTACAGTCCCTCCCCTGTCTTTCCTGGACCTCCATCCCAGGTCAGTATAGTCGATCAATCAATCATCGATCAAATTTAAGTCATATAGTGCCGCAATATATATATATATATATAGTGTATAGTATACAATATATATAGTGTCATAACAAAGGTTATCTCATAACACTTTGCATTTACAGCTGGGCTAAATCAAACTCTTTAACCAGTGGTTCCAGGCACAACAAACCCCGCCCCTCGCACATATTATAGCTTATTTTGGCATCAGTCCATCTGATGTCATCATGTATATGCATGTGCTCATGTCAGCATATCAATTGCGGGTGGGGGGGAGAAGCATGTAAACACAGCAAACTGTTAAAGACTAGAATATTAAGTATAAATCCCCATAACTGCAATTACTACTGCTCCTAATAATAAAAGTGTGTCTTTCTGTACACAGTCTAGAAATGGGTGATGACAAACTACATGAAGCCAAGGATTAACACTAATGTTATGTCTTTTTAGCACTCACAGATCTGCTGTCCGTCTGATTTGCACTTCTCCTACCGGGACTTAATTTAGATGAGAAGTGCATCTTCATCTGTACCGAATCAGTCATCATCAAACAATCATAGCACACATGCATAGTTCTGTTCATGCTTGGATTCCTGTTCCCCCTGAAACCACGTCTGTCTTTTCAGAGATAAAATAAAAAAAAAAAAAAAAAAACACCTCTGGTGAATTTCATAACTAATGAGTAATTAAAGCATAATGAAATATGGAAAACCAGTGTAACATTCATCTGATGCAATGAATTCCTCGCACAAATTAGATCCTTAGTGACACTTCACTCATGGGAAGATGTTCTGAGAAAACTGTAAAATGTTGATCTCGGTGTAATTGTGATCATTAGTGAGTTTGTCAGTTGGGAAATTAAGTCGCATACATCTATGACTCTAGAAGATTTTAGGTATTCTCATTTTACCTTCCTTTTTTATCTCGTACAGTTTGGTTTAGTCTTATGTTATATTAGTGATGATAAATCACTTAGAAAAGATTAAATGCAGAGAATGGTTTATTTGGAAATCATCACAACAATAATTCTCTGTCTTCAAGGGTTAAATATATTATATCTCCTGTTTATATTCATTCTTTGTGTGTTTGACGTGAAGTATTTCATCACAGAAAGCTGCGTTTCTGACTTTGAAAGGTTAATTACTTAGTTTTCAGCTACTTTCTCTAGGAGTAGACAAATTTAACAGTCTCAACATTAAATGTGTAGTGTCTCTGGAGTTTATTTATATTTCGTCTGTTTACAGCTTAGAAACTACACCACCTTGTGGGAATTTGGAGGAGACATTTGTTCAAAACCGCACTTTTTAAAAGAAGGATTTTTGACTTGCAGAAAAAAAACACTATAAAATTAAAAACACTTAATGTGATATGTCGTTCATCAGAACATTATCCCATTCTGTCCAGCGGATGCACATAATATTCTTCCACATTAAACGCTTTCATCTACAGATAAATGAAGCGGAAATCTTTTGTGTCACACTCACGTTTTAGGGTGAACCAGATGTGGTACCCCAGACTGACCTGGTTCCCACCCTGGCCCTCCTGCTGGGAACCCCCATCCCATACAGCAACGTCGGGCAGGTTCTCCTGCCTTTATTCCCTCCTCATGGGCAGAAACAGGCTGCAGCTGGAAGTCTCAGCCAGCAGGAGGCGCTGTGGATCAACGCAAAACAGGTATTCAGCTCAAGACCCTCAAAGACTTCACACTGTGAGAAATGAAATACTTATCCTTATGGATGTGTAGTTGTGCTTATAGTCCATGTGTTTACAATTTTACTGTGTTGAGATATTATCTTTTAGACCTTTTGAAGATTCTACACACACACAAAACAACAACTAACACTAAATGAGACAAATGTTGTACATGTCTGGTAAAAAGAACATATTTTTTCCTTGTCTTCCTCTTGTAAAAATAGTTTTATGTCAGTATAGTTGAGGTTTTTATTTTTTTCTGTAGTAGGGTGTAGTTTCCAGTTTAGTTTTGTTTGTACATTTAGTAAACATGCATACACACATGTGTCCCCATGTGAAAGGCAGAGAGCAGCCAAATTCTGTTTTAAAATGTTGATGTAACGACAGTAGTTTGAAGCAGTAAAAACTCTTGATAGCCGATTAATCAGCCAGTTTTACCACCACCCCTCACTGCTAAAATGTTGACAATGATAAGGCATTATGAATCTTTTCTTGTTGACAATTTTTCACGTTATTAGAGATCAAATAACTGTTGAACCAAACTGTAAGTCATAGCTGAATGAATAAATAATTATCAATTATTAATCATCAAGTTCAAGGCAATTAATAATAACTGAACATAAGTCTGTGTTAACAAAAAAAATCAGTATTTTCATTTGAGGTGTTTATTCACAGTCTGCTACTATTGGAACTGGTGGACCTCTGCCAACGTGCATTTGAACACCAACCTTACTATTAATAAATATAAGGCAGAAAAGTAGATTTTCTAAAAATGTTCGGACACTTCTCAAACAACTAAAGTGTGGGAGAAGAAAATAGAATACTGTATTTGTGGCAGGAAAAAAATAGACTAAATCTCACCTTCTGGCATCATCTGCAGTGAAACTGAGTGTGACTGTAAGTTATTTCCATTTTTGCCAAAAAAGTTTTGCAACCCAAGTGTAAAGCAGAATGTGCAGTCAATTTGCTAGACTTGAGGAAAATTGTTAATTAGTCCAAAGATTTTACTTCAGGACACAACGTGTTGATTTATACAGCACCGAAACATGAGGGAATTCAGTGACTTCAGTGGCTCAGAAATACATTACAATGTAATTTATTTAAAAACAGAAAGTACAAACAAGCCAGTAAGTTAAACCAAAAAAACGTAAATAGTTAACATACTTAACACATCCTGATTATCAGATTCTTCTTATTTCTAATTTAATAGGTGCTACTGTCAATGTTTCAGCAAAAGGAAATTGGAAAAGAAATTGAGTAATCCAACTTGTGTTACTGTCTGTGAAGGTCAACCGTTTTCTGGAGACCTACTCCAGTATGGCCAAAGACATCCCACCGGAAAGCCTGGCACAGCTGAAGGATCAGTTTTCCCGTGTCTCGTCAGAATATCTTGCCACAGTTGCAGAAGGCAGGTCCCCCTCCCTGGAGCTGACCGCCTCCCTCCGGGCCTACCTCACCTCCGTCAGAGACACCTGTCGAGCCACGTGGGCCCGATTCAACCCCCTCAAGATGGCAGTGGGTTTATGCATCTTGGCATTTGCCTGCCTGATGTGTTTCTTCCTGTCTGAACTGTCTCTAGTTCTCCTCAGAGAAAGTGGCATGGCACCTATTTGGGCGGCTCTAGCAGCGGGGGTTTTCGTGGCCGGGGGTCAGCTCCTTGCACAGGGCTATGTGGAGGTGGCGTGGTGCCTGGCTTCTGTTGCTCTCAGCACTGAAGTCCTCTTCCTCTGGAAAGCTCATCGATCCAGGACTGCTGTAACAAAGAACGGATCAAATGCTCCCAAGTGGGCTAGCCTGTTGACACCAAGCTATCTCCTCACCCCCCCTCTCCTGGTGCCGCTCCTCCGCTGTGCCTCCCTTCTCTCAGACAGCTACGTAATAGCTGAGGGCAGGGTAGTGACCTTTCTGGTGTTCTCTCTGGCTCTTTACGTTCCCATCCATCTTAACTGGGACGGCCTGCTCCTGCCCCCGAGCCACGACCCCCTAAAGGCTGCAGGGCTGCTGCCGTCCTCCGCTCTGTCTCCTTCGGTGGTGAGAAAAGAAAGTAGCACCCTCCTGGCCTGTTTGGGTGTGCTGGTCGGCAGCCTCTACCTCTCCCTGTCCTTCCACGGCTGCCGGGAGGAGCAGGGCTCCTGCCAGCCGTCCCCCTTCCTCTCACCGCTGTCACGCCTGCAAAACAGCCAGATGAAGAACCTTCACTACATCCTGTCTGTCTTCTCCCTCGGCCTTTGGACGTCCTTGCTGAGACGCTGCCTCCGTCACTATGGTAACCTCAACTCCTCAGGTGCGACGGTGTTCGCGGCCCGCTGGATCCTGCCGCTGTTGTCGGTGTGCCTGGGGCTGCACTGGGCCGTCAGCGCCACCCCAGAGGACAGTTTCAGGAACCTGGCCGAGCTGATCAGCCTGGCCCAGCTGGCCCTCCCCAGGGCTGCCTTCTGTCTCCTGGGACTGGGGCTGTTCCTGATCTGGTTAGACCCTCTCACTGTGTTTATGAAGGCCAGGGCGTCTGCTCCGGCACGAGGCTCATCTCTGCCCCCGCCTCGCTACAGAGCCAGCACCGGCATCAGCCCCCAAGCAGAGCTGCACCACCTCATCCCTCAGATCTACCAGCAAATGCGGCGCTCCTTGGATGATGGGGAGCTTAGCGGCGGCAATGAGGTGGACAACAGGCCCGCTGTAGAGGCCTACGGACTGGGAACCGTCTACTCAGCCCCTTTGCTTCTGTTCTGTGGCCTGTTGGGACTTGGCCTGCTGCTGCTGCACCCAGAAGGCATGGCTCTGTCCTTCCTCCTGCTGCTGCTGGAAATGGGAGCGCTGTTGCACATTCACGCCTCCTCCACTAACCTCAGCAGTCTACATGGAGTGCCCCCCGGTAAGACCAAGCCTGGATGTTTTTCTTGTTTGTTTGCCTTTGTATGGTACAAGGGTGATTCATCCCACAAAAACAAAAACAAACTCATATCACTAAATTTTATTCACAGTTTCACCTGCAGCCTTTCTTCATGGTTATGAAATGTACTGACAGACTAGAAGCCGCTGATGGATTTCTCCATTTGTAGAATATAACACACCTCACGTTAATTCTGCGCTACGGATCGCTCAGTCAAAACATTAATAGTCACAATAAGCCACATCATGAGCAATGAAGGTGAAACGGTAAAAAATCTGAAGCGTGGTGTGGTTTATTGCAGATGCTCCATCCACATTACATCCTGTGTAACTGCTGCTCTATGCAAATAAATGTCATGTTCGTGAAAGTGGGGACACTCGAAGCCGTTTGTCCAATCAGCAGAGCTGTATTTTAGGCTACACATCTATATTGAATTGTTACTCATCCATGTTATCAGATACACTTTTGTGGATTTTAGAAACAGCAGTAGGACGACATGCAATGACCCAGTTTCTATGATTCACCAAAACAACAGACCATGAAATATCTCATCATCTCCAGATCACCCACCGCTTGTTTGAATCATCACATTTTGGTGCTATTTTCATTTGTATATTCTTTATCTTCCTGCTTCTCTTTACCGTTCAGGTGGCTTTAACGTCCCCTGGACTCCGATAGTTCTGTGGTCCCTCGCCGCCACCCAGTTTTTTCACGCCACCGGCCACCTGCCCACATTTCCCTCCATCCAATGGGGCGCTGCCTTTGTTGGATTCCCGGATGGACATACAGGCACCATACTACCTGCATCACTGGTCACACTCAACACTTTTGCTTCCCAGATCTTATTTGCAGGTATGATGGTTATTCCTCTTAATCCATAGAGACTCAGTGTTACTATTGTGTCAGTTCCGAAATGAATTTTTCATTCTATGTAACCTTTATTACACGATTTATCAGCATTTATTATAATAATATTCTCTGTATTTTGCATTTTTGACTATAAATCATGTATGTTCATATTTTTAATTTCCTATATTTAATTTAAATGTTCATAAAAATTCACAGTGCATTCAAAGGTTATTTTATCAAAAAGAAAAGACAAAGAGAGAAACTGCAACTTCATTAAATATATCAACTGAACCTAAAAACAATCGTCTCCATCCACTGTCATTGGTCCAACTCCATGGGTTTTCCTGGTGAATCAATGTTGTAGAAGATGACAGTGTTTCCATTTTCACTACAAAGCCTCTGAACATCCAAATGGGTCAAATCTGATGACCATGAAAAGATGACGAACTGTATTTTACACCAATTATTTACATGGATTGAAAGGATTAATGGATCAAGAGGTGTTAAACATTTTACATCAGTAGATGCGTTTGACTGCTGGTTGCTGTACAGGTCTCTATGGGTTAATGGTGAAGCAGCAATAAATACAATTTGTGAGTTTTATTGGATCAGAACAAAGCTGACCTTTTAGCAAAACTAGTGGGCTGCAGCTGCAGAAATTTCACTCAGTAGCTCGTTTGTGTTGATTTGTATCTTTGTCTCGTTGTCGGCAGTGGCCTGCCCGTTGCTGCTGTTCTGGCCTCTGGTGTGTGAAGTACGAGGCAGCAGATCAGGAAGAGCCTGTGGGGATGAAGGAGAGGATGCTGTGATGGAAATAAGGCTGAGGGAAAGTCCACAGCAATTCAGCTCTGCTCTTCTGCAACTCTCAGCACGCTACCTCTTTATTCAGGGAGCACAGGTATGTCCACGAACCAGCAGATGCTTTTAACCAGTGTTTAGAACTGAACATTTGCACAGTACAGCAGCTCTACAATTAAACCTTTGCCAAGTTATTCTGGTTTTTGTTATTGTTGCTCTGTCAAGCCTTTGCAAATAAAATATTACTGTTAGAAATAATAGAGAAAAGACCACAGGATGTATTCATGATATATAGGGATGCACCGATACCACTTTTTATCAGACTAAGTACAATTACGAGTACTTCCATTTGAGAACTTGCCGATACTGACTATCGATACGAGTACTTTGTAATCCCAGTACAGTCCTTAGTTCCTTTATTGATTGTCAACTCAGTTGATTATCAATGACTTATATTAACAGTTTGTTTTGATGTGATACTCAATTGTGTATCGACTAGATAATCGTCCCTTATGTTAGTTTATTTGTTACAGTTTTCTCATTTATTGTAGGTTTTTGTCAGTAATGTTTGATTACCTTGCTTGTTTTTGTATGAAGAATAGTTGCTGCTGCAGTAATGGGGATCCTTAGTAAATAAATAAAATAAATGCATCAAAAACAATGTTACACATAACCCAGAAATATGGCTTAAAAAATGAAAAGATACAGTGAGACATGCACACTACAAAGACATCTTAGTAGAAACTCTAATTTAATTCCATCTTTTTTCTGAGTGGGTTTAACAGATTAGTTGTTCATTTCTGTTCGAATAGAATTATATAATTCCGTTACACATATCTAGTTACCGTCTAGGGTTCTTCTCCTCTTACATGCGCCAGTATCTGTGCTGTTGACTCCATCTCCACTCTCCTCACAGGTCTTTGCCTCAGTCTGTGCAGCTGCTATCCTCAGGAGACACCTAATGGTGTGGAAGGTTTTCGCACCCAAGTAAGTGCCCGAATGGATTTTCCAGCTCGTACAAACTTACTGACAGGAAAGGCTTTTGAGGATATGAACACTGTATAATCACTAAGCCTCAGTGTTCAGTGAAAGCACATGAGTACATATTCAGAAAGTCTGTCATTTACAGATATGATGATCTGTTTATCTGAGTCATTTGCGTGTCATGTTAAAAGGCTTGTGAATAGAATAGAATTAAATAAACACAATAAAATACAGGCATAATAAAAAAAAAGTATAAAATAGTGTGCAATTGAAATATGTGCACATTAGAGATATGTAGAATAGTCAAATGAAATGAAATTTAATTGAATTTATAAAGTCTAAAAACAGGCAGTGCTAATACATGTTCTTTAAAAACAACAGAAACGTGTTGCTCTAATACTAATGATTGTTTTCAGATTTTTTAACAGTTAGCAGTAACCTCCCCATATCACACCATGTGCATGTGCAACCACAATGCAAATATGTATATAATGTGTAAATTTAAATGTATAAAAAATACTCGTATAAATAGCAGATTTATTTTTTCCCTTTTTATATTATGTTTCAACTGTATATTTTCTGTCATCCCCTCCACTTTATTTCTGTATTTGCCGCCGTCAACTGCAATTTCCACATGATGAGATCATTAATCTTCTCTTGCCTTACCTTGTCATGTCCTTTCATTTCAACTGTACCAGAATATTCTTCAGCTAAAGGTATTTCTGCCTCCACAGACTATGAACGAACAGATAGATCTGGGTTTTCTGTCTGTTTGTACAGTGATTCTATCTAACAGATGCACATTGTTATTATACACAAGTGCTTATCAAACCACTTGGAGATTAAATGCCAGATAAAAAACAAAAATGTGAGCTGCTGAAGGTACCTCCCGCCCACCAGCATTGCATCATCTGTCGTGTCTTTCCAGGTTGATGTTCGAGGCCTCGGCGTTCCTGGTGAGCAGCGCATCTCTGTTGATCGGCGTCACGTTAGTGCTGAGAGTAGACGTGGCTGTGAGCCGCTGGTTTAAGAGACTCGTCCCGGACGCATCCAGGTAACAACAGCCTTGCTGATGCTTTAACCAGCAGAGCCCACTGTGCCACAAAGAAAATGGGGGGGGGGGACACTGGCAAGGTCAAATAAGGCCTTCACTCGGAAACATGTACGGATCTCCTCAAACACGTCACAGGAGGTTACCTGTTACTGTAACTCCACTGAGGGTTAAGTTTCGAAACTCAACTTTTAAGGCCTGCCTCCGTTACAGCCAGACGGACTGAGTTCTTCAGTGACTCCTTCTGGAACTGTTGACATTTTCTGATACAGTGTTGCTTTAGACGATAAGGTTTGAAACCACCTCACAGCTACTGAGGCCTTGGAGCTCCCGAGGTAAGTGAACATTTGAGGAAAACAGCTCGGAATGTTTCCCTTAAATTCTTGCTTTGTCAACTACGGAAGAAACCTTTTCGAGCCAGACAGTCAGTAGGTTCACTGCATGCGTTACATAAATGTATAAAGAAGAAGAAGAAATGGCCTTAATGTTGGGCTGGGCTGTAGATGAACATATAGAACTGAAGTCCTGCCCTTCCAGTTGTGTCCCATGGGACCTTATTGCAAAAAAAAAAAAAACATATTACGTGGTGAGAGGTAAGTAACTTATGATCCCACTTGGATGATGCATCATTTACACGTGATGTTTGTCAATGTAAAAACAAACTAAACAAACACAAGATAAAATCAGTTTGGTGTAAATCTGTCCAAGTATCAAACTGTGAAAACTACATATTGGGAAGTGAGGTGGCATAATTGTTTGAAGATGTCTCTGCAGCTTCAACATCATAAGGACTGTAGTGATTTTCACCTGGTTTGTTTTCCTCCTTGGTCTCAACGATTAAGGTACAACAAACTAGATGTTTCTTTGCTATCTTTGCCATAATTTGACTTTCTAAAATTATCTTTTAAACTAACAAACGTGTAAATGCTGCACCTCAAAGAAGGTTCATAAAATAATTTCTCTCACCATTGACTTCCATTCATATTCAGTACCACAGCAGAGAGGCTCTGTATTAAAGATAGTGATATATCCTCAAAATGGATGTAAAACCAGACAGCACCGTTTATATTATGTAATTTGATGTTTTTTTTCCCCCCATAAAGCTATCAGTTTTTAATTTGCCTCCCCACACTTTCACTATGACCTCTAACATAAAAGATCTCATAACGTGTCCAAGTATCTGTGTAAAACCACAATTTCAATAATCTGACCTCAGGCTTTCACTGTGCTGAACTTGAACGTTGAACTTATACCGCTGCATCCTCTGTGTCAGGAAAAAATGTTATAGAAACGACTGGAGGTTAAAGTGGTCTAATGGATTTCATGCATCTAAAGAACTGCTACAAAATACTGATATTATACTGATACTTGGATCATTTAAAATGACGTAAAAAATGTTCAGGCAGCGTTGTCCTTTATTTGACATGTATTGGTTCAATGATTCTCCTGAAAAGCAAACTGAAGTCGTCAACATCCGCTTCTTCCGTCATGTACGTGTTCGGCAGCTGCATGTTTTGGTCTCGTGTATCTTTGACGTACAACTGCAGATCTACACCACTTCATAAAACACCAAAACTACACGGCATGGATCGGTCTAAAGCTAAAGAGCGGACTGAACACCCAGCCCTACGTTAACGCTAACAAACCGTGTTAACATCACCAGTCTGGATGTGCATCTAAAATAACCAAACTGTAACATTTGGATGGAGAAAAACTGCCATTTGATCTGACGGTTGCTGGGTAGGTAATTGCTCGCCGTTTTCCTCAACGTCGCCACGACAGGAAAATCAATGGCGTGCGCGGCGTGCTGCAGAAACTAATTCTGTAACTTGTCACTGAAAACATTCGACCTCCTTAAGCCGGTCTCATCACAAATAAAACATGTAATGAATGGAGATCTGGTAAACTTGTGAGCCAAATCCAAACTCTGAAACACCATCCAAGTGCTTTCACCTGAGTGTCTGCTGGAGGACCGTCTCTGTTTGTTTTGTATGTTTTCTATTATTAAGCTGTTTTTACCAGTTGCCCTGGTTACTGCCAATCCTGACACTTTAACACCACTGTGCAGTCGACACCCTTTCCTAGCCTTTTCTTTTTTTCTCTTCTCTTCATGGTTTGACTTGTTAATCCAATGCCTATTTATAATTAAAGTTTTTTTTTTAATCACAGATGATACTTTTCCTAATCAAACCATTGTCGTAATTTAGACTTGGTACTTTTTGTTTCCTGGAATTAGGTGCCTAGCTTTAACAAATGGCTTTTTTTTTTTCTTCCTTTTTTGTACAATGTGTTTTTTTTTCACTGGGTTGTCACACATCATCAAGAAACGCTGTCGGTTAATTTATTTCTGCGGGACGTCCGCATCGTCGCTCTCTGCACTGCAGCTCAAGCTCATTAGCTAATGCACGATATCAAAGGGATGCAGAGCTCAGGTCGATTTAGTCGGTGCAGTTGTATGCATTCCTTATGGTGTGTGGACGGGATGGGAAGTGTGGAATGATTCATGTAATGGAACGGTTCGGGTGATGACGGGGCACATTTTTCTGTTTTAAAATGTTTAATATATTAAATAACTAATTAACTAAAATGATTTTTCATCTGTGAAAAAATGTAATAAAACTTTTGTACGTGATGACTGCCTCTTTGATTCTGTTATGAGATATATCCAGTTTGGTCCCAGTTCGTTCCCCGTTACAATTTATGATCCTCACTCCAACTCGAAGATTATTTATTCAGGCGTGACAAACTATTTATGTGGCATAAAAGTAGTATTTAATGTTTTGCTTATTGATTCATGGTCTTGATGGAGGATAGGAGTGCAGTCATAACATTTTAGTGGCCATCACTCAGGGTGCTTCATTTATTATTCACTGGGGGCTTTCCACATTTCCAGTTCCTATAAATCTGTAAGTTGTCTAAAGTTTTTTTTTTTTCCCCAATATTTTCAGCCTGTCTATGAGTAAAACCAGAATCATAAAATGGTTTATTGCTGCAGTTGTCTCGTAGCAAGGAATTAGCTTTGGTTTGATTGATGTGAGGGGAAAAAGAGATAGTCAATCATTTATATTTCATCTTACAGAAAAACTTTTTTTTAATGCAGAATTAAGAAAGAAATGACTCAGATTCAGTAGCGAATGACGGGTTAACCCTTTAAGCGCCAAAGTTGGAACAAATAAGATAACTGAATGAAATGGATCATGACTTCAGACACCATTTCAGTGCATGTTTTCAGTTTGAAAACTGTCCTGATCTGGTTTTACTGAGTAAAGTTTGTTTAGTTTTAGTTTTAAGAGATTGGGCTACTCTGCTGCTTGGCTAAAAGGTTACTAAAATGTACTGCATTTTACTTACTACTAATGTTTAAGTTGATTTATTTTAAGAATGAGGTGACAATAAAACAAAAACACAAAATATTCATGTAAATATGTTCAAAAGTCAATTTTACTAAAAATGATGCAATCCAATAAGGCTGCTGCCTTGTGATGTTGCAATATGCAAATTAGATGAGGCAACACACCCAGTATTTTCACCATTTACAGTATGCCTTTATGTCTTAACTACTTCCAAGCTACAGCTTTTGGAATTCACAATTTAATATTTTTAAAAACAAAAACCAGTGATGCCTAAAAGATTAAGAATTTAGCTCCAGATTTCTGTCCACCTTTATATGATGTCCACACAAACTGAAATCTTTATCACAGTCAGAATCAGATTTTCAAATATTATAACATCACACCAGTTCAAGGTCATTAAATAAGTTGTTTTTTTGTTTGTTTTTTGTTTTTTTTTTAATTCCTTCAGCTTGAACTGTTTTATGTGGGTCACTCAAAACTTTTAACACTTAAAGCAGTTTCAGGATATATTATGATTACACAGCCTGGTTGGGTTTACTGGTCCTGTGTCAGACTTTCTTATTTATGAGTCATTTATAACTTCAGGGGAGACTGCAGTCTTGGCAACAACAAGCAAACAGAGCTGTGGGATGGTTTCTAATGTACTTTAACAACAGAAACTTTAAAAAAATGGAGAAGTGAGCAACTGGAGTCAGACATTTTAAAACTCTTTCAAACTACTTGAAGTAGAATAGTCATTTTGTCCACAGAATCTAAAAATCTCACTTACCATGTTGGTGCCTCCTTTTTAAAAGGATTTATGCTTCAAATATGATGAGTACCATTCGAGACCCCATTTCATTTTATTTAACTTCATTCTTAACAGAGTCAGGATTATAACCTACTCAAAAACTCCTTATCTACTAAAACATTTTGCTTCATAATTTTTTTATCATTATATTCCATGTGACCTGTATAGTTTTTAGGAAAACATGTTGGTCAAAAGAAACCTAATGTCAAAAACCCAAAAAATTGAATTGAATTGCCATTTATTGTCATTGCACATATTCCAGAGCAACAAAATCACATTCCAGTTACAACTGATCAAGATAAACGTTAAAACACAGACAAACATGGGAATACAGACACAGTTGTACTGATGATTCGCCATTCTCGGCGCCCCGCTTTATGCAGAATGAAATAAACAATTGGAGACATAAGGGAATTGAGGAGAGGAGAAAAAAAAGACAAATCGCACTCTCTAGTGTAACTACAGGGTGTAATTTATGGCAGGCAGCTGAAATGATAATTATTATGCATTATACAATGGAAAAGACAGATACAAGACTTTACAGGACAGGTGTTATGAGTAACAGTTAACCCTATAACGCCAAACGTTATCATGTTTGATACATTACTTTTGAAGCCCTCTACATAATCAGTGTGATATTTTTTTTTCTTTAAAAACCTGATGTATACAATTAGATACATGCAATACATGGATAATCCACCAGGGAGGAGGAATTCATTCACCAGAGGCCTTTCCAGTGAAAGTCAAAGCAGACATCATCCTCCAGGTGGCAGAGTCTGCTTGAGGTTTCGGCCTTTTAAAACGAAGTTTTTCCTCGCCACAGTCACCAGTCACAAGTGTTTGGATTCTGTTAGGTTTCTGTAAATTGGCTTAAAAGTCTGGTTTTGACCAGCTCGGTATGTAAAGTGTCATGAGATAACTTGTGGTATGTTTTGACCCTATATAAATGAAGTTTGATTGATTGAATGAAGCAGAACTTTTTTGACGTTAGTGTGATATTATGTTTTTGTTAGTTCCGAAATAATAATATTCGAGCAGGAGACCCAATGTATCAAAAATGATACAAAGTTTAAATTCATACATGGAAATTTTTTTTTTTTTTTTTAATGTTTTGGTTGTTTTGTTCAGAGGGACCAATAAAGGCTCCAGTGTCAAAGAACTGTCAATGATTTAACAGTTCAGGTTTTACAGGGTTAAAATAGTTTGGAGTCACAGGTAATATTAGATTTTCTAGAGAAAAAAAAAGATTCCTCCACCGTCTCATTGGAAGTGTCTTTTTTGTAAGGTGATAAATACAGTACTAACAGGCTGGAAAATGACCTCGATATTAACAAACATAATCATAAAGAAGTATAGTTTCACATTTTGAAGCCTTAGATGCGACCCTATATGAATTTCAGGCGACCCCACGTGGGGTCCTGACCCAACATTGAAAAACACTGATCTAAGGGTTAATATTAAGGCATGTCCACAGGTATTTGGACAGTGTTACAGTCCTTTGCTTATTGTTAAGCCTCTGTTTACATTTATAAAGGTGTCTATGGATTGTAGACTTTGATAATAACACACCTACCTCCTCAAATGTGTTCTTGACCCTGCTGGATGTTATAAAAATTCTGAGTCCATACATTTTAGGTATAGTTCGTGGTCTTCCTGTCCCTTTGATGTTGGCCAGCTCACCAGTGGATTCTTTTCTTTATAAGAATGTTCCAAAATGTTGATTTGGCCACTTTAGATTTTTCAGCTGAATAATACCTCCTTTATTCCCTTATATTGACTCCTTTGGTCCTCATATTGAGAATTCCAGGGCCTCCATTCCCTCCATAAATGGGTCCAAATAGACACATTATTAAAATCAAGATGTTCTTATCCCATTTTTGTCATGTTAAAAATAATCATTTGTGTCATATTTTCAGTCAAACATGTCAAATTTTAGCAGAATGATACCTCCTTCATTCCCTTATATTGATTCCTCTTTGGACCTCATATTGAGAATTCCAGTGAACAGTTACCAAAAGCAAATTCAACATCTGGAATTCTCCCCAGATCCTGTTTATTTACTCCATTTAATAGAATAACCAGTGAATAGGACATATCTGGACAAGCTACATGTCAGTAAGTACTCCACTTCTGAAAATGGAGAGAGACTGCATTAAAATGGTTGTAATTCCTCAGCAGTTGATGCGATATTTTTGCGAATCCTCTTGAATTAATGTTGAAAGTCCACTCTTCAGTCACATCTTGAATATTTCATTTCAGATCAACTGTTTTTGGGTACAGAGACAAAACTAAAAATATTTGTCACTATCCAAATATTTCTAACCTGACTCCTGAGGTAGAGCAGGTTGTCCAGTAAGCGAAGGGTTGGTGGTTCAAATCCTGCTCTGTCCTAGTCAGTCCGTTGTGTCCTTAGGTAAAACCAGTGCCACTCACACTGGTGTATGAATGTGTGCAAATGTTCGGTGGTGGTCAGAGGGGCCGCTGTCTTGAATTGGCAGATACACAGTTGTGGCTACAGGTGCAGTTTACCACCACCAGAGGGGGGATGTGAGAGCGAATGAGTCATGGGTCAATAATGTAAAAGGCTTTGGGTGCCTAAAAAAGTGCTATAAAAATCTAATCCATTATTATTATAACTGCTATAGTCCAATCTAGAGGCTTTAGAGGTTTTATTTATTTCATGGTTTATAGTCCTTGTGGACGTTGATTATTATGAATGATGTAATAAAACTAAATGCATATTCAGTTCAACCCCTGGTAAAATACAAATATTTTATGTACTTTTGTATTTTATTTTTTTTTTACAGGAGTTCATTACCTCTTTTTAAACAATGGCAAAGACCTAAATATCTAATGTACATTAACCACTTGTAATATATATGAGGCTCATTTTAGAGAAAATATGAGTCAATACATGCCACTAATGATCCATGTAGGTAGAAAAGAGTTTTTGTTCGAAACTTCAAACAAAATCTATTTGTTGTTGATGTGAAGCACATTATGACTGCGATGCTTCAGAGCAGATTGTCAAGCTTTCATTCAAAGCATCACTGCTCCTCTAATTGCTCATCATTATCAGATTAACAGTCCTTTGGACAGAAATCCCCACATTTCATCTTGCATCATCTATTAAAGTCAGATCAATTTATATTATGTGGATGGAAAATTATCTGACAGCCCTCTGATGTTTGGGCTCTGAGTTCAGAGACAAAAAGGCTTGAGCTTTCCACTGGGAATACACCATAAAGCTGTTTTGATGATATCCATCATCACTTTCTGTGGCCTCTCCTGTTAGAATGCACAGCCCGCTGAGGCACTGAGCTCCACAATTCACCGGGGGGGAAACATTTGCAGTCATTACACTGCTAACAAGAGCTTTACTTGACTTAGACAAACTTTAATCAGCACACACGGGCTGTGCAAAACCCCAGTTAGGTTTCTAGGAAAAACAAAAATGGGAAAAGTCCTCTTACTTTAAATGTTTCCTTTTTCTCCAAACATCCACTTAATGAAACCAGAATCTTGTAGCACCAGAGGGGTTGTTTCATGAGTGTTGGTGAACCCCCTAGGGGGCCACATCTGCTCATAAGGAAACATAGTGGGGAGAGGAAAAAAAGGTCGAGTATTTCTAAAAGTTCACAAGAATGCCTCAAATATACAGCGAGGGCAGCAGGTTGTGGACGTAGAACACAAACATATGCTTTGTTACTGGTGAGTGTAGTGCAGTTTGTGTAGTTACACACTCCTGCCTCAGGGGCTCATCCAAACCTCGATGTAGGGGTGAAGTAAAAATAATTAAGACAGGCAACAAGCAACTCAATTGGTAAGCACTGCAGATTTTTAATAACGGCACCTTTTTCTCTTTATCTTTTTCTCTTCACTTTATACCTTTCAACAATTTCAGTAAGAACCAAACTCACCGTTTGAGTTGCCTGTGGCCGTAAATACTGGGATCTGGCAGTATTTAGGCACACAGGATGAAGGCCTCCAGTCCGGGGAAGTCAGCAAAGGGACTCCTCTTGG
>JAPSES010000081.1:1792973-1807307 GCA_029822895.1 Maxillicosta whitleyi | reverse complement strand
TATACTGCTTGTTGTGACCCACCACATTGTAAAAAGAGCTACTCAAAGTGGTTTTTAGTGGAAGGCGCTCTTTAACATGAGACATAACTAAATAGTCTGTGAAATGGTAAATCTGAAAACCATCCATATTATACAGCGACGGACAGAATGAATGAAATATAGGAACAACACAGTCAGTAGAATAACATGTGTCTTCCAAACATGGATATTAAAATTCTAATGTTAATCTCTTTTTCAGGATAAAATGGATTTGGTTTGTATTTGTGTCCTGTAGGCTTATAGGTTGAACCAATAACAGTATAGTTTTAGTTTGTGTTCTGGTCTGGTGTTGATTTTAATAAATACATTGTAAGCAAAGGCAAGGACGATGTGGAAGTACATTTACATACAATGTAGCTCATACTGGCTAATTAATAAATTGTCTGTTCTATATCAATCTAATTTATATTAATTTACCCCTCATTTAACAAGGCAAACCCATTGAGATAAAGATGTAAGTTTTATCCATTTTCATCAACCTGCCGAAGAGATCAGCAACACTATCATAAAACAGATACAGTTTAAAAGATATTTTAAGCATAATTATTTAAATAAGGCAATGTAGTGCAAATAATTACATTGAAATTCTCAAGTCAAACCTATTTTTAATTATTCTAAGAGTCATTCTGGTCTTATTAGTTTTATTGGAACCTTCTAATAAGTGTTCTGTTGGTTCATCTTTAATTATCCTCCCATTAATAAGTTTTTAAAGAAGAACTAAATCAATAAATAATCATGTAGTTTATTTTCTTTGTGCCTTGGCGCTGTAATTAAACTTGTTATTCACTTGGATTTATTAGAAAACTTCATTGTATTGTAGTGTTTTTCACTTTGTCACCACCTGGGTGCAGCCATCTTGAAACAAGATAGTTGATGACGTCAGAAGATAACAAAGTGAAAAACAACCTGGTTTTGTGATAAATCCAAGTGAATAATGTGTTTTATCCCAGTGTTGTTTATTACCTAAGTTATAAAGACAATAAACCACACTAATATTGCCCAGTGTTTCTGGTCCACTTTAAGGCTATATGAGACTTTTTTTTTAACCTGACAGATAAATTGACCATGGTTGTGCTTTATAAGTTACTTAAAAATAGCGTTAAATTACTTCTACAAATATTTTATGAAGTTTACCACTATCAGTGTCATTAACCTAGCATTTAGCATTATTTTACCAATCACCTCTCACTCCTTTAGCTCCACCCATTTGGTCAAATATGGTCACTTCTGCTCCAAACACCTAAAATGATGATGGCTGAAATCCGAACTCCTAGCGTCAAAAGACATCACAGTAGCTCCTTCAAAGAGTGGCTAAAATAAGTAACAATGACGTTTTTCAGGTATGAAGATTTGTTTATATGAAACATATTTTTGGTTCCAAACAGGGATTTTATGTGTCTGGGACTTCCACAATGGATTGAAAAATGTGTCAAAATTCAATATGTGCTGCCTTTTGTTCGCTCCCAGAGAATAGAAATTGTGTACTCTCCCTCTCTTGGTCAAAATACACTAAACCATCAATAAAAAGTTCTCTAACCATCTCTGGGACTAAACTACAGATACCAGAAAACCCCAACTGCAGCACATTTAATTAAAGAAGTCCGGATGCAAAATGGTTCTGCCTTTCAGGAAAGACAAGGACACAGACATCGTCATGAGACATCAACCTATTTTAGAGATGAGGGGTGACAGCAGCTCAGAATTATAGATGTGTGGTTACTTCTGATGGCATACCCATAGGGAGGTTGAACTCACCTTGATTTTGAGGCGAGTTGGCATAAGATATTGTAGAAGATTGTAGAAGATATTTCCCCTGAGCATTTTCAACATGGAAGCAAATGGTGGTTTCATGGAAGGTGAACCATAGTGACAAAGACTTTCATGTGGCCTGGTCTTAATATTTTCTAGTTGGAACATTTCATATATTTTGCTTCTGATGGATAACTGTAAAGGTGGAACACTGGTGCACTGTTGGCTCAGAGCAATAAGGGCCTGGGTTTGATGACCTTTTTGCGTGGACTTTGCCTGGGTTCTGTCCAGGTACTCAGGCTTCCTCCCATGATCCAAAAACATGCACTAAAAGGTACATTTTTTCAAGCTAAAATTGCCCATAAGTATGATTATGAAGATGACTGGTTGTTTGTCTCTATATGTCAACCCACATATGAATTGGTGACATGTCCCTGCCTTCACACATAGGTAGCTGGGATAGGCTCCAGCATCCACAGATAACCAAGATGAGGATAAAGTGGTTCAGAGGATGGATGGATGGATGGATAATCAGCAGCAGCAGCACACGCCCAAAGTATAAAATCTGCACTGACAAACTGAAACCGAGTTCTGCATCACTGATTAGCTCATCAGCTTTTAACGATGATAGGCAGAGTTCATATATGTCCCACGCTTCCATGTGTATCATCAGCAAAACCACAATTACACAGAACCATTGGAGGCTACTTTCAATACCCAGTGTGAAAAATGAGTGGCAGCACTTTTTGTCAACCTTCCAACTGCTCTTTTCTCTTCCAACTGGCATCCTGATAGCTTTCAAGCTTGTTACCTTTTAAAGTGATGGCTGCTTCTAAGAGCCACTGAATGCTTTACACTTAAGAGTCAACCTCGGGGCAGTGGGCAGCACAGGGCCAGCGGAGCGGTAGGTAATTCTTTATCTTATTGCTGGTCAGTACATTCAGGTCTAGGCTAAGAAGAAAATGGATACTTACTCACTCACTTATTTCCTCCTATCTTCTGTAAGTGCTCAGAGAAGTCGTGACACAGTATTGGCAGAGCTGATCTTAGTCTTACAGTCCCTGGGGGCAGGAGAAGGGGTGGGGGTGGGGGCAGACGGACTGTAATCATAATACAGTCCATGTATCGGGGAATGAGGCCAACGTGACCAGAGGCGGTCCATCACATTCGCATTATGGCTGCAGCTGTAGGCAGCTAACAGACAACGCAGATGGATACAAAAGCAAAATAATGTGGGGGATCAGGGCTCTCTCACCTTGTCTACTTACTTCCAGATAGGATGAAAAAATCAATACAGTTAGTGAGATTTACTACGATGAGGAGGAGAAAGATGGCTTTTGCTGAAGTGAAATACAGTGATTTGAGTGGTTTCTCTTTTGGTCTTGTTTCGCTGTTACAAATTAACGTGAAATTGTAAAAGTCTTTAAAATGTCTTTTCAAAGACAGAGAGCGCATTTCAGCCTTATTTCATTCTGTTACAGCTTCTGCTTCACCGACTGTTTTCTGTTGATAAAAGCCGACTGCTGTAACTTTTTTTTAATTAAAGTGGTCCCAAGGGAAACAAGACTTCTTCATTTCCTTTTTGCAACATTTTGGTAAATCAAAAGAGCAGGTAGACGGGTAAATCTGAGCTTTAATTACCGACTACTGTTCAGATTAGATCATTCATAGAGTTACCATGGCAGCTCGCATGTCCCCAATGACTTAGTTATGGAACTATAATAGTTTAGGTTAGTCTTTGTATTTGGATAGAAATGACATTTCTGCTCTGGATTTCAGCTCCTGCAGCTTTATAAAAAGCCAATTTCATAATTATGATTAATTAAAACAAGGGATAAAAGATGTATTTAATACCCATTGTGTGCAGAAACCGTGCAGGTTTTGACACAGAGACATTAGGGCTGCAGTGTTCGGAAAAAGATATTTTGATTATTTTAGGTAAATAATGTGTGGAGCACCTTCTCAAAAAGACTCACAATTCTGCTGTCAGATCCATCCATCCATCCATCCATCCATCTACCCATCCACCCACGGCTACTTGCTTGATTATTAGCAAGCTGATTGTTTGCTTAGAAATGTAAAATAAAATATTAAAATTTTAAAAGCAGAAACATTAAAGCTTAATCTGATTAAATCCAAAATGCCATACAATAAAGCCTCTGTTTAGTGTTTTCTGTTTCTTTGATCAGATCATCTTAAACCCTTGTAAAGTCAGACATTCTTATGAGAGCATGATTATGATTATGACTATAATTAAATGAATTATACAGACATAAGAGCCACACTACACAAACATAATTCCAGATAAATAGGAATATTCACAGAAGTGCATTCTATACAAAAATATATCCCTTATCTTACAATAATAATAATAGACAAACACACATAGTTGACAGTAATTCACATTAATTCTGGATGACACTTACTATAGTATGGCTAGTGTTGTTATTGCATAAGAACTTACAAACATATTTTCAGGTTATTATACAGAAATGGCAACACAATTATATATATACACCTTAACACTCAAGCCACGGCCACATAGCCTGAAAAATATTAATTTCAAATAAAAAAAAAAGCTGTGAAATCCCATGAGAAGGTCTGCATCTTATAGCATATTTGCATTCACTGCATGTACTTCTCTTTCAACAGCCTGTTACAGTTGTGCACTGGTTAAATGTTGCTTTTAAATTTTATTAGCATGGTCATGTGTCCCCGACCACCTCTGTATGTGGTTTGGTTAGTCACATTAATGTGAGACCTCAGTATTACTTCAGTGCATTTACACCTCATATTTGAGTGCTTTCCAGTTACAGCACAGTCCACCCCAGTACGTTATTACCAGGTAAATGGGGTCATATAGTGTCAACACTTCTTGGCTAATTGTTTGAGAGAGAGATGGTTACTGGGTGCAATCAACGCAATCAATGGAGTACTTGAAAAAGATTGTGTTCAACCTAAAGGACAACTTGCAAACACACTTGAGAGTTTATACTTCTCTATGGCTGGAGGCGCTGACAGATTGGGGGCTCTGAACTTGGATTTGATAACCCAAAGCAAAGACCTCCGGCTTAATAAGGTGTTTCAACCTTTAACATCAGCATCATGTCTAAACAGAGCCTGAGGTTATAACATCAATTCCACAACTGCTTTCATGGTCTCTAACCATTCTTACCCCTTTCTTCTTCAGTGGAAGTAAAAACTTTTGATCATACTACTTTTTTTTTTTTTTTGCTGTTTTGAATCCTGCGAATCTGAGAGCGAATCTAAAAAATCTTCTGCCGTGCTGACAGTTTATATACAGTACTGCAAAAATCCTAGGCTGGTGTTAGGTTTGTTGGTTTAGTAAAATTGTAGTGTCCACACATATGCATTTTTATTAACCTATAAAGACTCAGCGATTTTGTGGCACTTCCCAAATTAATATTTTTCTCGATTGAACCTTAAGTAATTTAACACCATTTATTATAATATCATTGCTGTATTTTGCATTTTTCAGTGCAAATCATATTTTTTTCCCCTAAACTGTATTTAATCCACAGATTATGTTGATATTCATTAGAACTCAAAGTAAATTCAAATGTTATTATTTTACAACACAAAAATGAAAAAAAAAAAGAGCTTTTTCAAGCATATATATCAGTGAGTGAATGTAAAAACAAGCATCTCCATCTGCTGTCATTGATCAAACTCTATGGGCTAGATTTACTAAGGTCCTAAGGTGCGTGTACTAATTTGACTAATGGGGCGGCCATGGCTCAGTAGAAAGAGCGGGTCGTTCAATAGACGAAGGGTTGGCGGGTTGGTCCTTGGGCATCTCAAATACTTTTTCTCTCATCATTCTAAAAATGTTCACACGAGGGTGTAAAATATATTTTCTGTGTCTTGTTTCATTGTTTTCATGTCTCCTTCTTACGACAATAACCACAGCCATGTGCGCGAAATTTCACTTACAAACCATTTGCACTCTTAGTAAATTAGTTTGTACATTTTTTTTGCTTATGCATTGAGTTTGCACACATTTTTTATACATGCAAACCTTTAGTAAATCCGGCCCCATGAGATTTACTGGTGATTCAATGTTGGAGAAGATGACGGTGTTTCCATTTTCACTACGGAGCCTCTCAAAGTTCAAATGGGTCATATCTGATAACAATGAAAAAATTATTAACTGTATTTTACACCAATTATTTACATGGATTGATAGGATTAGTGAATAAACAGGTATTAAAAATTTGAGTTCAGTAGGTGTGTTTGGCCACCAGTGGCTGTTTGGTTCTTTATAGTTTAAGACACAATTTGGATATATACGAAGTATGTACAGCAGGGAAAACAAACATTTCAGTGAAAAAAAAACAGCATCTATAAACCAAAGTGTTGGATTAAACATGTTTTTAACCCTTTTGTTCAGACTATATGACATTTGCATCCATTTTCTGATGTTTCATTCAACATGTCAGATGTCTCTAATTGTTTGTGCTCTTGTTATGGGGTCAGAGGTCACACCAAATAGTGACTTCAACCTTTGCAGCCCATTTAGATCAGTGTCTTTTAAGGCTGTGCACATATTTTCTCTATTTTCTTGTATCTAAAGAAAAATAAATATACATGATCATTTCAGTGAGCAGACATCTGTTTGTTTGCTTGTTTGGATGCAAACCTACACCAGGAAAACTGTAGTTATTCACAATGGACGTGCGCTCACTTGAAAGCCAGTCAATTTTAGAAAGCAATCGGGCATCACAACAAGTGGTGCCAGGCACAATAAACCCCACATGTATTGCAGCTTATTTGGGCATCGATCTGCCTGATGTCATCATGTCTGTGTAGTAATGTCAGAATAGACATAGACAGTATAGACACATTTCATCCATTATAAGTAAATGGGGAGGCGGGTATTAACTTTGTATTCACAGAGTTCACTGGGAAATCATTTGATGCGTCAGTCACATGCTACTTACATGTCACTTCCCATATGCTTCATCCTGTAGTATTCAACCATTAAGCAAATCCTGGATGAAAACCCTTTATGATGTAGTTTGCATTTTGCCTAAGGGGCACATTGTTAAAAATAAACTGTAGCATAACACCAGCAGCAGACATTGGCAAGGAGTACTGTTTTCCTTCTGGTAGTGGGCAAAGTACATAAGTCATGTCAGTATAATGTAGCCTACAGTATAAACCAAAATCTCTAAGCACCATGTGTATTCAACCCTAGTGCGTTAGAAAATGGAGTGTGTGTGCAATACAACTGAGTGTGGAAGGAAATAGAATATCCTTAGGCATTCACCCACAGATTCTTTTTTGCAACAGGACACCCAGAAAAGTTGGTTTAACCCTTAAACTAGAAGCTGTACTGGAAAACGTTTAGCTCTTAAAGTCTCTTTACAAATAAATTTATCATAATTATTTCAGTAATAATCAGGTATTTTCCTACATTTAATTCAATTTCTTTAAAGCTCTGAATAAAGTCAAGGGTTATTTTATCAGAAAAAGGGAAAACAGAATAAAATAAAATAAAAATCATTAATTGAACATAAATCAAGTGTTTCCATCCACTGTCATTGATCCAACTCTATGGGTTTTACTGGTGAATCGATGTTGTATAAGACGACAATGTTTCCACGGTAACAACAGAGCCTCTGAACATCCAAATGGGTCATATCTGATCACCATCAAAAGGTGACAAACTGCATTTTCTACCGATTATTTACCTGAATTGATAGGATTAATGGATCAATAGGTGTTCAACAGTTTAGTTCAGTGGATGGTTTTAGTCACCGGAGCAGATTTGGGGCTTTATGGGTCCATATGAACACCGTTAGTTGTACGACGCCCATCCCAACTTTCATTTCATTTTATTTTGTAAAACTAACTTCAACATTTTCTCTGAAGATAGATGACTTCTTTTGTAATGGCTTTCCCCCCTATTGATACCAGTAAATCACTTCAGCACACAAAAGTATATATGAGTGCAGCTATAAAGCAAACGCAGCCGTCAGAGGGAAAAAGTAAAGGATGGAAAAACAGTATCTCTCCAGTTTGGTGGTGCTATTGAGAGTTTCATTCAAGAAGGTGTCTGTCTAACTTTTCTCCACAATCCCTTTTATAGCATTATATACGTAGACAGACTGTGAGCAGTCAGGCTCAGAAAATGACAGATATCTGTACGGGGAGTGGCAATAAAGCAGCTTCAATAAAATATCAAATCTAACTTTCAGGACACTGCAGAGACAGATAAAGAATTCTGTATCTGTACCCCCCCAGATTATCTATCAGAATGTGTGTTCCTGCTGACAGGGTAAAGCTGAAGAAAACTGAAGAATCATTGAAAAATATGCCATTAAAGATAATACTCATTTCATGCCCACATCCACTAACGTGCATAAAGTGACTGTGGGTGACAGTGGGTGTCAAACTCATTTTCTTCCAGATCTTCAAAATTCAGCCCAATTTGATGTCCATAACATTAAAATAATAGCATAATAACCTATAAATAATAGCAACTCCAACATTTTCTCTTTATTTTAGTGCAAAAAAAAAGTTATGAATCATTTATTAACTTATAAATTCTGACATTTGCATTTACAATCTATCCTTTCATGAAAAAAATCGAAGAAATTTTTATTAAGAAATAAAGAAATTTTAACACTACTATGTCTCAACTTATCATTTTTACATGTGCATTATGAATCAGATCTATAAAGGCACAAAACCTTTGGTAACAGGCAAAATATGGTTAAAATCGTCCTTAATTTTCTTTAGATATTTCAGGTTGTTTGTATTTTATTGTTAAAGGATAGTTTGTACTTTCCCCCTAAAAACAGGATACAGGGGTTAAAAAAAAAAAAAAAAAATCAAACCAGATGTAGACTAATGAAAACTAATGAAACAAATTTTGAAGCACTTTGAATTTATTTTAAAATAAATACTTACTGAGATAGAGTATTTTCCAGATAAAACACATTTTTATATTATTAGCTCCCACATAAGTGGAGTGCCATATGTGTTTGTGACGTTTCCGAAGCTGCGTCCGCCTCAAACTTTGTCCGTAAGATTTCTCTAAGTTTATTTTTTTATTACTCCGATTTTCTTCAAACTTTGCATGATTGTACTTTGGGTCCATGCAGAGGGCAGGAAGGAAGATGGTTGACCTTGACCTAATTTCAAGGTAACAGGGGTCAAAAATTGACCTAATTTTCTGTTTTTGGCCTATTTTGACTTTAAATATTGCAGATAGATTTGTTACTATAGAACACATATAGTAATTAATATGTGGGCTTTGCATTGGTGACCTTGTATTTGACCTTGACCTATTTTTCAAGGTCAAATACTGTAATATTACAGTTTTTGGTTAATTTTGACCTTAAATATTGCAGATAGGCGTTTTGTTACTATATAACTCATATAATAATTAATATGTGGGCTTTGCATTGATGACCTTGTATTTGACCTTGACCTAAGGTCAAATACAGTATTATTACAGTTTTTGCCTAATCGGATTGTGCCTATGTTCACATAAAACTATTGCTATTGCTGTTAACTCAAATTTTCATGCATAAAAGCTGATACAAAAAAAAAGTAAATATTGTATTCACCGTACAAACTAAACTTCTCTCTTTTTCTTATGCAGGATGACATACTGGGCAGGAATAACTAATGAGATTCAACAAATTCAGATTCAGGATGTGACACGGTGGCGGCTCCGGCCCAGTGAGCTCTCTTCTTAATCAAATAACTTCAAATCTTCTGTCCAAGACTTTATACGGCATCCTATTTATAAATCCTGCCTCTTAACCTTTTGACCACCTTGTTTCCCTTTTGGCAACAGCCAGATCGGCTTCACGCATCCATAACAGTGCATCTGCGATAAGTGGCAGTCCATTTCCTCTCACATTAGGGCTCGGCCAAAGGGAAACATTTTCCGCCTCTCATTGTGCACAACAGCATATCCGTCTTTCATCTAACCCAGTGACTCAATCAATTATGCATACAAGCTAAGCACGCCTTTCTTACTCGAGCTCATGTGAGGATCTGGGATGAAATGGTGAGACAAGGTGTTTGGATAATGACAGGGTGACGTTGTCCTTGTGCTTTAGTTCACTCCTGCCTGTGGTCAGACCTGTTTTCATGATTAGCTATGTGAGACTTTACAACTTATCTCCTTTGTTCTTGATAGTGTGTCCAAGTAAGAAGTTGCTCAATATAAACTTTTAATGTTAATGGGTTTTGGTGACAGCTTCGCTCAAAGGCTGAAAAGGTCACGATTGAACATATAGTGTACCACAACATCATCACTGATAATGTCCAAGTTCACTTATCTATATACTACTTATTCATAGTAATGTTATTGAAGTAAAAAATAGTACTAAACAATTATACCATATATAAGTTTATAAGCATTCTAAATAATACAAGCTGGGAAATGTATCTGAGGGCTTCTTGAATATCACACTATATTGTCAAAGTGTCTTTTACTTGTGAAATTTGTTTATTTCATCTTTATTTCCATCTAATTCACCTCAGTTAAGGTTATGTTTATACGTAGCCGGTCTTAAACTGAGATAATAAAGAAAACATAATTAGATAAAACTAATATCAGTTATTAAAATCAGACAATTATGTGACTATACATTTTAAAAGCACCGTTGGAATAATAAAAGTTTCTGATGCATATGTAGAAAGAGATTGAACCTTTTTATTTATTTATTTATTTTTTACTTGTTTTAAAGTGGAAAACACAGAGATTGAAATGCACCCAAAGTCTAAAAGTGAAAAGTAGACACTTTAGTTAAATAGTTACATCGTCCACATCATTTTTTTTTTTTTTTATCTTCGCATGTTTTGGTTTCTGTTACCCTTGTCATCTATATAACACATAAGGACAATTTTTTGTTTTTAGTCGTTAATGTTCAATCCATTTGGGTTGAAATCAACATGCCTATATTATAACCACGTCAAATTCATCATAATGCACCTAAAAAATTCTTTATGTTAAAGTTATTAAAGCCAAAATCTATAACGAGGCTTGTGCTGTCAGGGGCAGACAGCAAGGTTATCACTGAAATCCCCCCATCCTCTGCTCCCCCCTGCCATTTGGCAAAAAACACACCACCTGGGGTCAAAGTATGACATTATGTGAACTGAAGGTAGAGGCACGAAGAAAGAGAATTGTTAGACGATGGATATGAACTTAATTTAAACAAGCTTAGTGGGAGGCCATGGCTCAGTAGGTAGAGCAGGTAGCGCAATAATCATAAGAGTGAGAGGTTCAAATCCCACTCTATCAGTTAGTCCATTGTGTCCTCTTCACCCTCCTTGCCTCCACCATCACCTATACTGGTACGTGAATGTTCACTGGTGGTGGTCATATCCATAAAAGTAGCCCATGGAATGTGAGAGCAAATGAACAATGTAAAGTGCCATGAAATGCACCACAATCTAATCCATTATTATTATTATTATTATTATTATTATTATTACATCGACATGCTGGTGGCAGAATAATGGTCGCAGAACAAATTGTTCCTCACAACACTTCACCTAGTGGATGAAAATGATACCATATGAACTCTGGATGGTCACAAGAAAATGGACGTTTGTAAGCCAATCAATATGAACTCAATTTTTACCTCAATCATCCTCTTATTGCTTGCTTTATGTAAAAAAAAAAAAAAAGCATACTGATTTACACCACCCCCATGTACATGACTAATAACCCTCATATAAAAGCAGAAATCAATAGGATTCTTCACCTAGGGGTCCCCTATGTTGGTTATCAAGGGATAAGAAATCTAACCAAATCTGTCCAAGTTATGGCATTCACTAAAATCATATCTGGCAACAGCATTTGGGGTAAATTATATCCCAAAAGGAGTTTCAGGTATATAATAATCTCTCTGCTATAGTGTGCATATAGTTGGAAGCATTCATAAAAGTCATAAAATGTTATATCAATATTCATAATTTATTTAAAGGCGTCAATAACAAATACATTAAATAATTGTGGCCTTCAATTTCAGAAATCAATACTTGATTCACTGTTTTTGAAAGAATGGAACTATTTTATGTCATACTCATTCCATTGCACATAATGTGTTGACAAATTGAAGTAAGTGGATTCTTAAAGCAGCATAATAAAACCACTGTAAAAACAACACAAAACACTGCAAAACTGAAACATGTTCCGATGATTACACCTTATCAGGTTAGTGTTTATGTTATAAACCATGACTAGGATCACACAACAGTGAGCTTATTAAAGCTCATTATACTCCATGATAACACATCTGAATCTCTTCCCTCATGGTGAATAATTTCAAATATACTCCACACACCATAACCAATTATTATTATTATTATTATTTATTTTTTTACAAATGGAGCAAACAGATTTAATGAAAGATCAGTGACGAAAGGCACACCGAGCCTTAACAGATCACTAAGTGAAAGTTAACATCCACAGTTTTACAACACAATGCAACTGTACTTTTAAAATTATCTTTTTAACTGTCAAATGTATAAATGATACATAAATTAAACAGGATCAAAAAATTACTTGTTGCCTTTAACTGTAATACATTTAGGGGGCTTAACTGGAAGGGGCGGGCTTCCCCTTTCTATAGCTATTTAACCGTTGCTATAGCAACCTTGTCACGATTTATCGTACCATGTTTTGTAGTCAGCGTGTCTTGGTTTGATGTTAATACGGAGGACCGATGGCAGATTTTGGAAATGCAGTGCTATTTATTTCATTTTCCTAGTTGAGACATGAAAAAGTAAAAGCCTACACACAACCTCCAAAGTCAATAGATTCCTAATGAACACCTGAGGACTTGATGTGGAGTACCAATTAACATGGGTCCTCATCCACCAACTCTCATGTTTGTATGACTGTACTAGATTAGTAGCATGAGATATTTTACTTATTAACATACCCAGTGATTTGGGGAGGCAGCTGTACAGTAATTGTGGAGGATGTGCGGAAGAAAGTAATTAGATCATTGTGACGCTGTGTTTTGCCTGCAGCTGTCTGTTTTTCATCAGGTTCTCTAAATGGGTTGTCAGATCCCTCCTTCTACGTCTGCACAGAAGTCCAATTACATTTTTATTTGTGTATGATAATTTACCGGGCACCGAATGATGGCTTTTCCAAACACACGAGATGTGGCTATGGGTTCTTGATGCCCTCGGGGAGATTTTGACGTGAATAAATCATGTTATGTGCAAATGTTTGCTCATTAATACAACACTGTCACTTATTCTGTAATTGTGGAGAAATGAAGTTCAACAGCATAATTAAAAAGTGTGTGGACTCAGTTCAATTATTGCTAGCTTACGTCTCCTTTTTCGATGACGTTCTGGTGCACTGACCACTCTCTCCACTGTGATACTTTTCCAGCTGAAAAAACAGCTTTTCCATAACAGGATGCAGCCCTATCAAATATTAAATTGTGCTAAAATGCTCCATTGGGCTGCTGCCATGGAAATATGGGCTTCATTTGTTCTGTAAACATTATCTACTTCTTATTTCAGGATGATTGTCCGTTAGCAGTGGAGCAGAGGGTGGTTCCTATGAGCGGCTAATGGCTTTTCCTTTCATTACTGCTTTCCTCTGAGTGCCCAGAAATTAAACTCCATATATTAAAAAACGGATGTCAGGTGTGGAAGCGGCTCTGATTGGTTGTCCCTCGAAATAAACAAGAGAGAGAAGCCTGGGTGTGGAAACTTCCCTGCGTTTCATAGCTACTTGGTTGAAATTACAAGACTGACCCTGATGCTACATTGTCTGTGGTGGTCTCAAATGCTGCTGTCGCCTCATGTCTAATTAATTAACCCTGCTCGCTCCTTTCAAAGCTCTCACCGACAGAGGCATGTTACCCCGGCAGCCACCCATCACACTATCCCTGAGTGTGTTGCACTCCACTGTGACAGAGTGGAGAAACATCTTGTTGACAGTGAAGTATTTGTTTTCCAACCTTTGAGCTGGAAAGATGTAGCAGAAAGCAGCCATGGTTCTCAACAGTAACACGGACGTGCTCTATAAACTGATTGTTTTATGTACAGATGGTTTTATAAAGCGATTTAATGAAATGTTTGTGGAAAAGATGTAAGATTGCAAACCGACTTTCCGTTCAACAATATCTGCAGAACAAAATCACATCTAAACTTCTCTTTAACCCATAATGACCCAGTGCTGCTTTTGTGGAAGTTCCCATATGAATTTTTCGCTTTGTTTCAACTTCCTTAAGCCATTTGGCACCATTTGTTACAATATTATCACACAGTATTTAGCATTTTTCAGTGAAAATGACACATTTTCCTATATTTAATACACTGATCATGTTGATGTTCATAAAAGCTCAGATTAAATTCAAAGGTTTATAATAATAATAATAATAATAATAATAATAATAAACTTTAAAAATTTGTAAAGCACCTTTCATACAAAAACTGTAGCCCAAAGTGTTTCACATTGATTAAAAATTCAAATATAATTTTAAGACAGGTTGAAATAAGAAATAAATAAGAAATACATTAAGATTT
>JAPSES010000081.1:1772720-1791309 GCA_029822895.1 Maxillicosta whitleyi | reverse complement strand
TATTTCCTTGATGCTCTTTTACGTCTCCTGTATTTCTTCCCCACGTATTTATTTATTCTCACACCTTTTTACATTTCTTTCTCTTACATTTACATTCCCGTCTGTATTTCCCTCTGTATTTATTTCTGTATTTATTTGGAGCGCAACACATTCAGTGTTCCATAAAGAAAAAGGCTGAACTGTGACTTTCTTTCTCACATTGGGCAACATTAAAAAAAGTATTACACTAACCTGCAAATGCTAACAATTTCTTTTCACTTTTTTTCTGCTTATAAGCACTTCTCAGATTAATCCTGATTTATATCCAAATGTCAACTCCACTTGTAGAAGGAGCAATAATAAAAAGTCCCCATTGATTATCTGGCTTCCTTAAAGGGATTATTGAATAAATCAATTTACATACTGTATGTCTTCATCTGGGATTGTGGCTCAAACGTTATCAGTTAGAATTGATGTTTCTGTGGCTGAATTCTATGTGCATTGTGGACTATGTTCACTAAAGTAATAAATGGTTGTTATATCTGCTCTTCTAGATCTCAATAACTTCCCTCTGGTGACACTCAGACAGCAAAGGACTGAATATTAATTCAGACCTTTAGGTGTCCCAGTTGGCCTCTAATATACGGCTGCTTACAGGAGAAAATGGATTCCAATTCACAGTTAAGATTAATTTCCTGCCCGTAATGCACTCAGTTTGTGCCAACAGTCTGTGTGGCAAAAATATATCACACAGGACCGCTGTTTATCTAAGGGGTTTACTCACGAAATATCATGTGGGTTTAAGAATACGGTAAATTCACCTGAACACCACACAAAAGTCTGTATTTTTCCATTTTATTTTGTTTTAGATCATTTCTGAATGTCGCACCGATGAGCGAATTGTGCGCAGACTACGAACAGGATTAAAAAGCAAAGCAGAAGAATCACATAGATCTGAAAAGCACTTTGTTGCCACCTCCCCTCCAAAATTATCAATATTTAATTTACACCAAGATGTTCCTGAGAGCTTCATCACAGTCTGTTGCTGATGTGAATCAAAAGCTTGAATGCATATTGAAACTATTGTGTTTGGGCGCTCGATCAAAAGCTACATAAAGTGTAAACAGACAATAGGGAAACAATGATTCACTGCTCACCATGTTCCCAAAACTGCTTGTTAGTTTGGAATAACAGGACTATATGAGAAAACATTAAAAAAAAAAAAAAAAAAAAGAAATGCGTATATACTTTAATGTCCTTGGAATGTATTTAGCTGTAGTGCTTTAAAGAATAACGTTTCCTCAGCCTTATATGTCAAGTTCTGCCCTTAGGAGTGGCCTTGTTTCCCTTCCATTCGTCCACAGCTTTTTTTATCCAGGGGCATTTAAATCATTCAGAGGGGTCTGAAAAGCAGAGCAAAGCTTTGGAGGCAGCTGTTCCAGCAGGAGGAGAGTCAACACAACGCCTGTGGGATTCTTACCCTTTTTTCCTCAGCTTGCATTGCCCCTACATGTAACATGAACAGCCAACTTTCCGTATATTCGGAATACTAAGGAAAATGTGCCATGCAGAGCATCTTATTGTCAAAGATATTAGTAAGTAATTAGTAAGAAATTGATTGTGGTGATGTAAATGGTTTGTCGAGAGCATAGCTGATGAAATAATGAAGACTGCTGAGTTCAGTAAAGCATAAAAGGATTTTAAACATACTTTTATTGATCAATTTCCACCAATTAGGGATAATGAAATTTAAAAAAATCTAGGATTCTGCAAAATACTATATTTGAAGGCATATAATGACAAATTACCTTCTTAAATATGCTTGTGCCAATAATGTGGTTTCTAATGTTATCTATAGTTTTAAATAGGCAACTAAAACATCATTTAAACAAGGTATATCATTTCTACCACTTGGGGGAGAAGTGTTCAGATGCAATTTTACAGGCCAGACAAGTCACATCTGAATCTAACGATGTTAGCAAAAGCTAACAATGTCAATGGTGTTGTACAAAACTTAGTTGGTTAAGGTTACTTAAATCAAGGCTGCATGCATGGGATCATGAGCCTTGTAGTGTTTGCCATCTGTGTGTTGACATGTGTCGGGCAGTCATTTATTTAATTAAATAGTCCAAAAACAACTATATTTATTATCTTCGTACGGAAATTCAGTCCCTGCATTTTACCAAACATGGCACGTAGCATTAGCATTAGCATTTCCCACATTTGGAGCAATGAACTGCCATTGTTGGCACTCAAGGAAAAATTAAGTTAATGTCAACAAAAGTATAATTGTTCCATAAAATTACAACTTTTTCTGAATTTGATGGTTCTTAGAAACAGTTATAATTCCAACACAAAATAAGCAACATTTCTCAGTTGGGTTTACAATGTGGCCTCTAGTCTTTGCTTAGCAAATGAGGAGGCGAGAGCAGAGGCAGAGCAAACAACCCACTGAACGATCATCTTTTCCTTTCGTCTTTTCCCTTCAGGGGTCGCCACAGTGAATGATTTGCCTCCATCTAACTCTGTTTTACATCCTCTTCTCTCACACCGACTCCCTTTATGTCGTCTTTGACTCCATCCATAAACCTCCTCTTTGCTCCTCCTGCCTGGCAGTTCCACACTCAGCATCCTTCTACCAATATCTTCCCTCTCTCTCCTCTGAACCATCTCAGCCTGGCCTCTCTGACTTTATCCTAAAACCTCTAACATGTGCTGTCCCTCTGATATCTGGTGACAATGTCTACAAAGTTTGCTCACAGTTTTGAGAAATTTAGATTTTGAATTTTTAACAAATTTCAAAAAAAATCTTTAAAATTTGCCTTTCCTTATTATGGGCCATATTTTGATGGATTATTACATGGACATGTTTAGATGCATCCATATAGTTCTCCTGCAGTGAAAGTACCACCCGCTTCTATTGGGACATTGCGTCATCACCACAGGACACTAACATAGCAGCAGAACCTGACAACCTCACAAATTCAACTAGTTATTTATTCTCGATAGAACATACCAGTGAGATACAGGGCCAATGGTCCTATTTTTGTTATGTTTCTGACACAAAAGGCTAAAGGCTTGGGTGAATGTGTTTGTTTTTTTCAGAGTTTTGTTACTTTTATGTTGTTCCGCCCACACATGCTGCATAATGTTTGATTGGCCGGAAATATAAAGTCACTGCCTGAAGATCGACACCCAGAAATGTCATGAAGTCAGTAGAAGTAGAGGAAACTACAGACAGAGGGCAGGGTTTGGTAAATGGACTGCACATATTTAGCAATATATCTACACCTTGGTACTCAAAGCGCTTTACGAAGCCTCACATTCAACCATTCACACACACACCAGTAGACGGCTACTATGCTAATGACCATGCTAGGAGCAATTTAGGGTTCAGTGTCTTGCTCAGGGACACTGGAAGTCAGGATTTGAACCATCAACCCTTTGGCCATTGGACAACCTGCTCTACCAACTGAGCCACAGCCATTTCTGCTATTAAACACATAAAGACCCACCAACAGGAGAATGATTATCAATGTAAGAGACTGTGGCGCTACATACATTACCTTTAACCCTTTCATGCATATAATGGTCACTATTCTACAAATGTTCTATTGAATATTCATGAGTTTTAATTCATACTATTACTGTGCTGTTCTTCATAAACCTGATTTACACTAACATGTTTGAGTGTAATTAAAAGGCTCATTGTTAAAGGACAGTACTTAACATTTTTCTTAAACAAACAAAAAAAAATGTTTTGCATATAGTGTCCCCATGAAGTGAATAATAATTAGTATTAGATTATGTTAAAATGTGACAAAAAAAAAAAATCAAATTAGATGCATTAAAAATGTTTTTATTCCATAACATTCACATAGTTAATCACTTTTTGATGATGGGTTTAAATACATATTTTTTTACTTTAAAAATGTAACATATGGTGTCCAGCTGAGTGGACATTTTTTAAACTCAATTAAAAATAATTTAATTAAAAAACATTTCGATTGCATTTATTTTTTTTTTTTTTTTTTTTTTTTCATGCCTAAAGATGAATTAAAACACTTAGGACAAAAATCTCAACTGAGGTTCTTAAAATTCATGCATGAAAGGGTTAAGAACAAAAACCAACAATGTATAACATAAGCCTAGTCAGACATAAATATTACAGCTTTTATAACTATGAGAGGGTATGCCATGGTCTACATCTACTCAGTTATTGCATTTACACATCACAGCATCCTACTTTAGTAGTAAAATCTAATACGAAGTGTAAAATATGAACCGCAGATATAATTCCAAGTGATATGTCTGTGCTAATACTGTTGAATACACCCCAATGTGCGTCATACTTGTCTTTGTTGCAGATAATGCTGTCATGGGTAGAAAACTAATATATCACCAGTCTTTCTTCTAAGCATAAAGAGTTCCCAGGTGTCAAGCTGTGCGGATGTGCTGTCAGTTGAGCGGTTTGACAGGATTGTGGTCAGAAGCTTTTGGATCTCAGACTTGTGAAGCAATCGACTGGCAGGTTATTCAGCACAATCTAATAAACTAAGGTATCAAAGCAAGACACTGACCCATTTGTGTCAGAATCAACTTGTATAAAGAGGGGAAAAAAACAAAAAAAACACAAGGCCCTTATTTAAAATTCATAAGTTAACCTGGAAATGACAAGGTCTTCTGTGTGCTCAGACGTTTCCTCTTTAACGGTGGCTTCACCTCGGTCTCTGTTTGCAAAATGCAAATTGCAAAACAGAGAAGTACATGTTTCCAATGCATCCTGTCTTTATTTTCCCTTTGGTGTCGTATAATTTCCCAGCACACGTGGTTACTGTACATGAGTGTAGATTTCCTTTACGATCTGTAACTCGCTTGTTTTGAAAAATGATTTGTGCCTTGGAATTTATTAATAATGCAAGAAAGCAAGCGCTGCTGTTCCCTCTTTAATTTGTTCTTTGCAATACCCGGTTGTTTTGTGAGGAAGTAATTATTGTCCATAGTAACTGCCAACGTGCAAATTCAAGTTTCAACTCAGTTTGTACCTTCATATTCAAAGTAAGTGGTATATTTTCCACTGGTTAAAGGCTTAATGTCTTTGTCATTCATATGATTTATAAAGAATACCCATATTATATTTGTGCAACTTGCTGCTTACTTTGATTTGATGGAGTACAGAGAATCCTTGAGGCTTGTTACAGCACTTAGCTTATTGTTGTTGTTTTTTCCTTCCCCCTAGTGCTTATGAAGCCTATTCACTTTGCTGGCCATTAAAGAACAATTTGTTTATTGTTTATTATCTCATTTAAAAAGGCACGGTCCATTATCTGCACTGCATAGTAATTGAGGATCCAGCTGTGGTGGAGGCATTCAGACAATATATCAGGCATACCATTATTTTAAGCCTTGCCTTCAAGCATGCAGAGGCTTTCATACTTTTTTTTTTTTTTTTTAATGGTTACATATGAGGTGGAAGACTGTTTACAAGCTGTACTTGCAGGCATCCGTGGCATCTGAGGGCTGCTACCATCTAATGTCTGAAGCCAGAGCTGCTCCGAGCTCCAAGAGGAAGGTCATTTCAGTGGATAATTAAGTCCCCATAATAATCACTGTGCCAGCCTGTATTGTGATCACTGCATTCTGTATTTACAGAACTATGGTTGAGCCATTTGGGAGGTGGTTTATCTGAGCTTTATCTGTGAAGAAGATGGTTTAATGATGTGGAGAATGCCAGTTCCTTTTATCAACTTCAAACATGAAAAATACGAACATGCCAGTAAATCACGTTACTGTTTATTTATTGTTGGAAATATATACAGCTGAGACAAAAAACTATTAGCTTTGATTATGGGATACATTTGCCATGACATCATTAATGACATGTCAATGTTTATGGAGTGTAAATACATGTCATATACTTTTATTTCTTTACAATTTTTTTTTTTTTTGCCAAGATTTTATGTTGATGATGGGGAGTTGGCCTATTGTGCAAAGTCTTTTCCATCACATCCCAAAGATTGTCAATGGGGTTCAGATCTGGATTCAGCAAAGAAAAAATATCCACTTATTTATTTATTGGTTTATTTAACAGGAATACTGTTCATTAAATCACATTACTATAAATGCACCAGAGTTAACCTCGAAATTTTAATACAAAAAAACCCCCCAAAAAACAATTAAATGTATATAAAAATGTAAATACAGACAAGCACAATACAGGTTTTGCAGTAAAAAAATTCCATTAAATTAATGAAGCATAAGAGAAAGTAAGAAAAAACTAATCAAAATACACTTGGCACTTAGACATATTAAAAAATACAACAGAGGCAGGACTAAAACCATTGATGGTCAGACCCTGGTTATTCAGTATATTCAGGTTCAGCAGACCTCATTAAATGTACTGTGTACGTCCCAAACACATACTGTTACTGAACTTCAACTGAAGCAAGCCCAGACCATAACACTGCCCCCACAGGCTTGTACTGTAGGCACTAGGTATGATGGGTAATCACTCCATCCATTTCTGTTTTGTTAAAGGTTTGAGCATTTAACCCTGACAAATTGTTCATTTCTCAAACCTTCACAGTTTGGTTTTATTAAATTCAACCCAGAATTCCCTCATAGTAAGTGTCTGTACTAAAGTTTGAACTACAGATTTATTAAAAATGTCTAAATACACTATCCTATATTAATGAATATATGTAATATATAAGTATAATGTTTCAGAGCAGGAAGAGCAAGTTTTTTTTTTTAAAGTTTTACAAACTTGTTTTTACAGGAAAAACATCTACTATCACACAGTATCATGTCCTGTTTTACATAACACATAAAAACATAAAAGCCATTATGATTTGTATATAAAATTGACATGAACCAACCTCAGTGTCCAAAAATCTGTAGCACCTGTACAAAAATATAACATTTTAAAATATTTAAATTTCTGTGTCTTTTGGCAACATTTAAAAAGTGTCATCAAATTTCAGAATAAAAGAATGATGTTTAGGATTTTTATTTATTTATTTATTTTTACTACTGTTAAATATCAAAACTAGTATGTAAGTGTTAAATCTGAATTGAAACAAATCTTGAATCATTCTGAGAAGTAATGACCATGATAAGTCAAACTGGTAGTGAATCCCATCCAGAAACCACACGTTTTTAAATAAAAAAGTAACATTTAGTAACTGTACAATATATCATGCAACATATTCCTTTATATTTACTCCCACTGTTCCACTCATCATGTCCCTTATCACAAAACCAATTCAACCACATTAGAAAACAGTTCAGCTTGAGCTCATGTGTGGTAATAGATAACCCGCAGAGCTGATTGTTACTCCTGCAGTTAGGCTAACAGTTGATCCAGTATCCTGCGAATCTGTTCCTATGTATTGTATTTAAATCACTCTGTAGTCTCAGCATGCTTCTAACTTCCATTACACCGCAGGAGGACATTATAACTTCCAAGTCCAAGCTTTGAAATGAGTTGCATGTCCTTAAAGAAGAATATAAATGTGCCTCGCAGTGGCTGCTGTGCAGGACTTTTCCAATATTATAATGCAGTAACAGGTTGTACCGAGAAGAAACGAGTTTTATTAATCAATGAAACTGCAATTTAGCCACAAACCAAGGGCAAACAATATTTCACGGACAGGGAAAAGGCTTTCAAAATGTCTGAAGAGAATATATGATGCTTCATCATAGCCATCTGCCATGTGTCATTTTAGATGTGAGCAGTCTTTTTAGTACTACTGGCAAAAATAAGTGAATTTAGAATGATTAGCATGACAGACTGTGCTGTGTTGGTCTGCAGCAGACAAAAGGTGATCAGTGTGAAGGAAACAGCATCATCTGAACGTGGTTAAATAAATAGATGGAGTTACAGTCATGACAGAACAGTTAATTGATTGAAAGATTTGATTACTGATTATGGTTAAATTAAATTAAAATAATAGTATTAGCTCTGTACATGGGAAATATATGGTGTCATAGTGGCAAAGAGCAAGATTTGGGAAACACGTTTACCTACTTTAATGAAATTTCATCAACCAAACAATTTATGAATTTCAGCTTTATTATAAACTGAAAGCTTCAATATAGTAGGACCTTTGAAGCTCTGCCAAAGATGAAAAAAAGTGTTGTATTGAATTTATTCAGATCTATGGGTTTGTTGGTTTATGTGGCCACTAGAGGGAGTAGTGAGTCACTCTGCTGGTCTCTCATGGTGAGGAAAAGTAACACCATGGGATCTTTGACTAAAACTTCATAAAGTGACCAGATGGGATGAGAACCATTAAGACATGACTTTTAGAGTTAAAAAAAACAAACAAAAAAAGTCAAAGTTGTTTTCACCACTGGACACGGCTCCAAACTAAAAGAATGGAGTTCAATGCTGAAATTGCAGTGTTGCTTCTATATGGGTTTCTGTGTAAGTTGTCATTTGCTCAACTCATCATTCACCCTTAGTAGTTTTTTGAAGTTCACAAACAGACTTCATCAGTTACTGGTGGGGAAAAGCAGACTTATAAACATGTAGGAGGAGTGGTCTATGTAGGTTAATGACCCTAAGAGTCAGCGTCATTGAGGAGTGATCCTGAATTTCAGGCTTTTTAATGGGTACAGTGTCAAATATTGTTTCAGGTTCATTGACATTCTTCATGTTTGAGTTACTATTGTGAGCATTATGAACATATGAAAAGCTCTTTTTCAAAACACTATATATCCATTTTCAAAAATTAAGTGTTTTTATTGTCAATTATTGTCTCAGTCAATGTGTGTTATATGTTTAAAATCGTTATGGAAAGATAACAGATAGCAGATAGCATTAACCTAGTTCCAATATTCCTGATGCTATCTTAAAATCAGATTGAAAAAAAATAAAAAATAAAAAATTGTAATTAAATGGCTTTTATAGTGTTTTGGAAAAGAGCTCTTAATATAAAGTTATTCTTTTATGGTTTTATCTCTGCTAACTTCCACAGTTCAGACTAAACTGTAACAGTTCTGACCTTGTTTGGTCGATTCCAAACAGATCTTTGTGCTACTGACAACACAAACCTACAGAAAACAGGCGATTTATGGTTTTATTGTGGGTGTTTTCGGTCTAAAAATAAAGCTAAGCTAATAGAGCTATAATGTAAACTATCTACTACAGCCCGTGAAGATTGTAAAACACAGACCAACTGCTTGCATGAGTTTTAGTTTGAAGACGAAGCTTGATGATACCATAGTAGAGATTTGTGTAAATAATGAGCTTTACTCTTTGTTCAGTGACTGAGACGGTCTGTGGACACACACAGTTTATTTTTCTGCTGCTCTGACATGTCCCCAATCCACCTGCAGCTGGAAATGACCCAGAGATCCACATTGGGTATTTATATATTCACCATACGTCATAGCCTAGGATTCAGTTGGTGCTTTCACTGCACAGCTTATCCATCAAACTTGATATCGTACCCAAGGTTATTAGATCCATTCCACATAGCATTGTGGGTTGCGATAAACATAAAATATTGCTGAAATCTCACTGTCTGTAGGTACTTTAACACACTTTATATATTGAAACAGCCCCTACAGACATCTACCTGCTCATGAAGTGCTCCAGTTCATCTGACTTGACCTTCGACCTTCCTTTTGAAAGAAGACCAAAGCAGATATATTTAGCACAGGAATCAATTAATATAGCTTCGATTTCGTCTCAGTATGTAGGGCACAATAAAACCGCAACTATAAAAATCTCGACTTGCTTTGGCGTCTGATTTGTTATGTCTGTACTGACATAATTTTACCATTTGCGGATGTTTTTTGGGGTCATTTAAATGTATGAAACCAGAGAAAGTGCTGGCTGTGTCAACGTCTGTGTGACATGAGCTCTGAGTCTTGTACAGTCTATAAAGCAGGAGTCTACCGGCGGCAACCCTAAGAACATAAGGTCTGGCAGGCTATTAGAGAGGAAGAGAGAGGGAATGACTCCCATTTCACTTGAAATAAATGCGATTAAATTTCACACAAGCACTTATGTAGAGCGTGGATGGATGGGATTGCATTTCAGAGCAAAGACACATGTCCCATAAGTACCATGTAATCAACTTGAATCCGCATCAGGGCGTTTTTTCAATAATGTTATTCACGGTTGTGCTTCGCTTCTATGAAAACGAATGTTTCAGCTCGTACATTGCAGGAGTGTTTTGACTTTACATGCTTAAGGATGACGTAAAAAAAAAAATGGAGCGATATCCAGGAAAATAAATAACTTTTTCCACTTGTGTGCAATTCATCACGGTTTTATTATCAAAATCAAACTCTAACAAAAGCATCAATGAATAAAGGGTTTTGTCTTCAATAACTACACAAAACTTATTTAAAATCAGCAAGTATGATGAAAGTTCATTTTCTTCTTTTATCTTATCCGGAGTCATTTCATCTGGGATTGAAGAGCGGTAACATCAGTTATGCACAGCTGATTGAACTCAGCGAGTAGAAGTGACGGATGTTGTTTATGAGTGTCCCACGGTGACTTTTATAACCAAGAACACACACAGAAACCTACTCTTTCACCACTGAGGCTGCTCAGTGTTTTCTTTTGCCTGCAGACAGAAACTTGTAACACTAGCTTGTGTCCATCTGAGTTGAGGGACCCTCTGTATTAGTGCATATTTGCCACTTGAGTCATGCAAACAAAAAGAAGACACCACATCTCCGCACAGACTGAGCTGGAAATAAAACGATGGAAGATGCACAAATGTTGAAGCGGAGCAGACATGTCAGCAGGAAGTAAAGGGGTTAAGGGATGTCATTGCTCAGGGAGATTTGCAGAAATGCAGCAAAATCCAACGTGTAAAAAAAGTGAATATTTTCATTTCTTTGTGTTGCCCTTCATGGAGTTTTCCATTTTTCAAGAAACAGCAGTGTACACTCATTAAATATTCAGATTTATGTGTCTTTTAATTGCATATGAAGCTGCAATCCATTTAGATTAAGCCTGTCACAGTTCTTACATAATTTCCTTTTTGGTAATTATTTGAGCTGGCCGATATTCATCTCTTTTGACCCGTATTAAAATTACAGGATGAAACTAACAAAAGAGTCATATTTCAGCACAGTTTCCACACTTTGAGGTTTGCCAGGGGCTGTTTTAATGACGTCATTTTGTCTCATCTCATCTGGATGTCCTTAAATGTGATTATTATCATGATCTGTAATTTTATATTTGAGTAATTATTTGGATCAGATCAGCCCTATGCATTTTTTTTTTCTAAAACCTAATAAGCAAGCAAAAATGTAAAACCAATCTTAATATTCCAGTGTTTGTCACTAAGAAATAGCTCTTTTTCTTTGTCTTTGTGTAGTACATGTTTGCATTAGATCATTGTTACGCTTATGCTAGGGTCATAAAATGAACAAAACACTTTTATTTATAACATTTTATTCCACGTTCACACTCATGCAAGATTTTGCAAACTGTCAAGGTCATAAATCACATGACTTCCTTTAAACCTTGCCAGCTTATTGTAAAAGGAGGAGTGTGTTTGCAGTAGTTAAAGAATACATGTTATTATTAGGAGCTGTACAGTTAGTCATATATTTGGAGTGAAATGCTAGAGGTACTGGCTATAGTGAAGGAGGAATTGATCACATTTATAAAGTAAATTTACATTTTTAGTTTGATGTAAAAATCTATCAGTAAAATCAGATTGTCATGAAAGACCTATTTGGATTTGTTTTAACATCAGCTAATGATTTGATACGTATTCTTCAACCTTTTCAAATGCAGTTCGAAGCTTATTTTATGTAAAAATTGGATTTATTGAGTATAAATGTATAAAAATGGTTAGGTCTATGTGAATATGTCTTACTTTTATTTGGCATCATATACACCACATTGAACCTATTTTTTTTTATATGCAATTAAAAAACCTATAAACCTTAATTTTAGGCTTTTTATTATTATTTTTTATTGCACTGAGAACATTGTTCAACTATTGCCCTATACTGTTTTCAGCTGATTTTTTGGTCATGTCAGTAATGAACTGTGCTTCAATTCAAGGATCTGCTTTGTTAAATAGTTGAATAGACCCTGTACTCATTGCTTGTTTAATTTTCTCCATCTTTCCATAGCCATGGGAGTGCTTATGTCAAAGAAGCAGCAGGTGGAGAAGGTGCAAAAATGCAGCGCTGTCGTCTCTGCCTTCCAGGCGGGCATTAAAGATCGTCCTCCCACCACTGCCAAATCAACAGAAGTAGCTGAAGAAGACGACAAAGCTGCAAAAACCTCAGCCGATAGTGATGAGAAGACCATGGAGGAGACAGAACAGGGTGAAAAAGACAGTAGTGCAGGTCCTTCAACCTCCCAGCAATCCTCGGCGCCGGCGAGGGATGACTGCAAGGTCAACCAAGAAGCATGGTCAAGGTTACGGGACGGAAAGGGCGTGGAACCTGAGGATCTGGACAAGAGTCATCAGCTCACACCGCCTGCTTTTGTGCGACCCAAGAGGGAAGCGGATGATGACCAGCCTGTGGAGGTGGAACTGGGGAAAAAAGAGCAAGTACGTGGTAGATCTTAAAAAGCCTTATTCAAAATTTATGGCAAGGGTGGTACTTAGATCAGAAACACATGAAATACCTTTTACTTTAACAAAACAAGCCCTATAAAACCAAGTCACAGGAGTAAAGAGATAGATGTCAAAAAATCTCCATGGCAACAGCGGGGAATTATCTCATTTCTTTATGAAAAGCTTTTCACCCAGACTCTAAAGGGACTTCTAAGCTTCATCGAAAATGCTCCTGTTGAAGGTGAGAAAGTACATGTTTGGAGTCGTTTTGTGTGAGGCCATTTATTTCCACACTCGCTGTGCAATGTGTTGTTTGTGCACGAGGGCTCTTCACACTTCATCTTGTGGGCGGACAGCTTTGGCTGACTCTGAGAGGTGACCATATCCAAGGCGATGCTGGCTAACAGGGGATGAAGTTCACAGGAGCACTGTGAGCATCAGGTTTCTGTTTCGCAAAGAGTAAACACTACAGGGCAAACTTGTTGAGCTGTCAATGTCACATTTCAATGAGACGCACAGAAATGAAGGTGTCTACCTGAAATAATAATAATAGATATCCACTTGGAACATTTCAAAAGTTGGAACAGGCTGAGAATGGCCGTCATTTTTGAGTGTAGTGAAACTGACAGCATGACAAACCCACAATTATTATTGTCCACCTTGGTGGTGTACTGCAGGGTTAGTACATACAGTATCACTTCTAAATGTCATGATGTTGATTTTTTTTTCTTACCTTTAGAGCTAGTAGACAGAAATGAGCCAACAATATATTTTACATGAGAGGCCACTGCGCTACTGGGTTTCAGATGGAGCAAGAAGGACAAAACTTAAGAGATAAGCAGAGAGAAGAAGATACAGAGAGGATGAAAGAAGGATGGATGGATGCAGTGCGATGCAAGGGGATCATTGAATAATAAATTATCAAATGCATACTTCAGAATTATCTAGAATTATTTTAAACGTACCTAATGACACTATCTCCCTATGGTTTAGGTACTGTTGTCATTGTAGCATGGATACTAATAGGCCATGAGCTATTGTGAAGGCGCTGTGTCCACGGTCGACTTTGTGTTAACATCTTCTCTGATGAAACTGCTGGTCATTTCAAATTTTATTTCTAGTTTTCTTGGAAAACAATTAGCATTAAAAGCAACACAATTAATTAGCATTTTTGAGAAACTTTGATTTTTAAATTTGTGGCAAATTTGTAAAGTCCGAAAAATTTTGCCTTTACTTATGATGGGCCATATTTTTATGGCTTATAACATGGACATTGTTAGCAATAATAATATAGCTAGTATAGAGCACTGATAAGAAGTCATATGTGGACTTCGAATCAAATTAGTTGAGCTATCCTGCAGTGGAAGTAACACCCACTTCTTTTGGGAGATTGATCCCCTGCACTAAGACTAGAGGACTCCAATATAGCAGCAGAACCTGACAACCTAGCAAATCCAACTTGTTATTGATTCTTGGTAGAATGTACCATTCAGATACAGGGATATTGGGCCTATTTTTCCAACTTCAAAAGAGAATTTATTTATGATGTGTGTTGAGTCCTGAAACAGTAACTGCCCATATATATTGGCAGACCTAAAATAGACTTAAAAGCAAGAACAAACCAAGCAATATAGTCTATGGGTGGGTGGAAAATATTGATAATTCAACCTGATTGTGCAACAAGCAGTGATGAGTAAAGTCCAAAAAGCTCAACATCTTTTTGGTCGTCATCATGGATGCAATGAAGAGGATCAGAACTAACAGGTCTATTGGAGAAAGTCTTTCTGGATTGAATGTTCTATGGACAGAATGCAACACCAAGACCTGAAAATGGGCTCAGTAAAAAGCCTTCCTATAAGTAACATCATGCACTCATAAAGTAAAGTCTTGTCAGCAACACTAACACAGGATGAGTGTATTTCATGTCTTAAGGGAAATATGTGAGAAAACCAAAGGTACAATAGAGGCAGGAGGTTAAAAACAGAGCATATGCAACATCGATAATGATTAAAGGTCATTCTGAGGTTGAACATTAGTTACACACATAAAGGATCATTTGTTATTTGTAATAATTGCACAGTTCATCTGCAGACTTAATCCCATGGAGGTCATCCTTATCTGTGATGTGTAAAGCTGAAATTGAAAATTACCCAACTCTCAGAGGTCCTATGATACTGCGAATCAACATTTCTGTAATTTGTTGCGATTCACAACATTTATTTAGCCTATTTCTTGGTCAAAGATGATGGAAGCTGCATTGGTGGTGATAAATCAAAGTTTTAAAAGTGTTTTTGCATGGAAATTAATGAGGCTCATGTCACAGTAGAGCAGGGATGTTCAGTGAGAAAGCAAACCTCAGTCGTTGAGAAAAACAATATCTGAAGAGATGAATGAATGACGTGCATAACAGCTACACTGACGAACATTTTCCTTCTTTCGGCAGTTATTTGTAAGTGGTGAACCTATAGCCTTGAATAATATTAGTAAATTCAAGTGAAAACAGACTGCTTATCCCATACAAATGCAACACAAGTCAATTTCAACCTATTTTCGCATAGTCGCTTAGTCTAATCTCATCTCATCTTTATTTATAAAGCACTTTAAAAACAACACAGCTAAAAATACAAATAAACAAGTAAAACGCTTGAAAGAATGAATACAAATGTTTTTATTATTATTATAATAAATAAGCTGTTATACATTAAAACAGTAAAAGCCAACCTCTCAAACTCAGTCAAACTCAAGTAAAAGCCAGCACAGTTTGGGGGGTTAGTGACTAGAAAAGCCTTGTCACCTCTCAGCTTCCTGTGTGTCTGTGGGATCACTAACAGTCACTGATCTGCTGATCTGAGCGAGTGTGAAGGAATGTATGGTTAGAGCAGCTCACACAGATACTGTGGTATTTAAAGACAAGTAAAATCATTTTAAAATCAACTTGGAAATGAACAGGGAACGAGTGAATTGATGCTTAAATTGATGTGATATTGTCTAGTTTTTTTTTTTTTTTTTTTTACATAAAAGTTGAGCATCTTAATGGTGAGTGTAATCCAGTCACTGGTTCCAGTTTTAGTCCCAGTCCTGGTTCTAGTTCTAGCCATGGTCCAAAATCTGTATAAATAGAGCCGCATCAGGAAGGACATCTGGTGTAAAATGTCTGCCAAACTAACAATGCAAGTCATCAACAGTACTTAATGTGTGGTGTACAGAAGAGTAATACAGACACACAGCATTGTCTTCTGAGCAACAATGTACATGTTTCATAATTTTATATTTATATAAAAAAAAGTACACAACCTCCTAAAATGAAGCAGCTGACCAAAAATAATATTGGCGTCTGTAGTGTAGACTTGTCTTGATTTACCTTTACAAACACTTCCTACTCTGAGCAGTCCTGACCTGCTGACAGGCTCCATGTCTTTGTCTTGGTCTGTGATGTATTCAAAGACTTAAATGGAACTATCAGGTCAGACGAGGTGAGTGTGATCTATAAAACAAGCTGACTGAAGAAATTTGACAAGGTCTCATCTGTGATGTGTCTGCAGCCCTGAAGACGGAGCTGTGGCTCTGATATAGAAATAAAATACAGCGATGGCGGAAAATGACAATGTTTTTGTGTGGTTAACCAGTCAAGCATCCCGCAGTCATTTTTTCCCCGGCTTGACAGCTGAGTGCATCCTAGGTGAAAGGAGTCTGTAGGGAAGAAGGGACGAAGAGTGATACCGAACACATAACAGGCAGCATGTCAATAGTAGCGCTATTATTGTTTTAATTGCCTATTATTGATCAAAAACTGTAACAAGTACATGACACTGTTACACAATACCCCTGACACCTTCAAATTCATCACTGATGACTTGATATATGCTGTAACGTGCTACTGGATGTGAGAACACATGCTAATGCTACTGGTTTCTAACATGGTCTTCCCGCCCCCTCAGCCACCGAGTGACGAGATGTGTGACGTGTGCGAGGTGTGGACGGCCGATGACTTGTACCCCTGCCGCATCTGCACTCGGGTCTTCCATGACGGCTGCCTGAGGGAGTTAGGGTACCTGCGTGCTGAAGCCCTGCAGGAGATGAAAGATACTGCCCACACCGTTACCGGCTGGAGCTGCTACTATTGTGTAAGTCGGCAACACTGATTTCACAAATGTATATGCACTGTGTATGAAATATGAAAAGATTAAACCGTGTGGGTTTAAGTGCCAGCGTCTGATCCAGGGGTAAAACCTGGAGGACTGTGTGTGCACATCTCTCTTCTCTTTTGGCTTGTTCATGTCTCAGTTTTGTCTCTTGTGAGAAAGTGCTGAATACGTTGGCGGTGGTCAAATATTTGTCGGCTTTTCCGCTTCATTGCAGATTTTAGCAGGATTTCAGCAGATCCTTAACTACATAATCATTGATTGCAGACTCCTTAGATCAGGGGTGTCAAACATAAGGGCCACGGACCAAAACTGGCCCGCCAAGTGCTCCAATCTGGCCTGTGGTATGAATTTGCAGAGTGCACAAAATTGCACAGAAAATATTACCATAATTTCCGCTCTATAAACCGTGAATTTCATCACACGCCGTGAAGCTGCGGCCTCAAGCAATGATGCGAGTCATTTATGTTTCATGGGCTAACGATCGATCTGGCTGTCAAAGAAGGAAATAGAGCTGCTGCACTTAAGTTTGGCATCAATGAATCAATGGTGAGATGTTGGAGACGACAGCGTAAATCGTGGGTGTGGCTTATAGTGAGGTGCAGTTATTAGTACGGAAATTACAGTAAGTCAAGGGTTTTTAGGGGCCACATACAACTTCATGTGATCTGAAGTAAACTAATAGCCTAAGAACATAAATAATGTCAACTCCAAATTTACTCCTTGGTTTAATGTGCGATTATGTACTATCCTGTCACAACAAAACGTGAATAACCTGAACAAATATGAACAACCTGAAATATCTGAAGAAAAATAAGTGCAATTTTAACAATATTATGCATGTTACTAAATGTTTTTCAGCATTTGTAGATAATAATAGTAATATTAGTAGTAGTAATATTGTTGAAATTGCACTTACATGGTTTATTAGTTGGTTATTCAGGTTATTCACATTTCCATAATTTAACTTTTGCACTACAACAAAGAAAAAAAAAAGTATTACTATTGATAGGTTATTATTTACTGGTCTGTGGCCATATCCACCCTGTTTAACATGTCCACTGTGTTGTAAAAGCACAAACATACACTGCCTGGACACATCAGGGTGAGCAAAGAAGCAGGTGAAGTGATCACACATCCAGTTTGTGCCTACAGTACAACCTTGTTGCAGGTTATTTTCTAACTTGTCATTTGTTGCCCTTCCCAGATGAAATGTGCTCAAAAATATCTAACCCTTCTGGAGAACACAGAGTTTTCAGAATGCGGGCGAAAGAAACTTACATTAATATTGAGTCAGTAAAAAATTCAATTTCACCTTCATACACACACACACACATAAAAATGATTTTCAGAGCTTGTGAAAATCATATTTTGATTTATCACTTGTGATTTATGAGCAGTGAGGTTTCTAGAATGTCTCTTTGTGGAGCTGTTATGCATTTGAGAGATCAACAAATACAAAACTACAAAAAAAAAACAAAAAAAAAAAACACCACACACAAAAAAAACTTTGGGCCGGATCTACTAAAGGTTTGCATATATTAAAATATGTGCAAAGTCATAACACACACACAAAAAAATTTACAAAGTGATTTATAAACAGTGTGCACTAAGGGATGTGTCTTTCAAATGTGCAGTATAGCTCGTCTGCATCTGTTTGACCAGATTAATATGTAACATGGGGCATTTCCACACAATTGTGCGTGTGCTGGGAGGAGAAAATGTAAATATATTAATTTAGCACATGCAAAGTGATTTATCAAACCTGAAAGCAATTTTGCTCATAGAAACTGTGTCTATATTTAACACATCTCAAAGGGAGGGGCCAACGGTTCGTATGTGTAATTACACACACACACACACACACACACACACACACACACACACACACACACACACACACACACACACACACAC
>JAPSES010000081.1:1669837-1690715 GCA_029822895.1 Maxillicosta whitleyi | reverse complement strand
AATTTCAAAGTGATCCAGAATCCAGGATTTCTTCCAGATCACCCCCAACAGTTAATCATTTCTTCCTTGTGCCATTGCCAACAAATCCTGAAAATTTCATCAAAATCCGTCCATAACCGTTTGAGTTATGTTGCACACAGACAAACAAACAAACGCCGGCAAAAACATAACCTCCTTGGCAGAGGTAGCTATGAATTCAAATGCAAATGTTTCCAAACCCAGAACAGCACTTTCAATCTGGTGCCGCTTCTTTCATCTTCAAAGGGTCTTTCGGCAAGTCTGCCTTGAACCTGGATGACCAATTTAGATGAAAAAAAAGGGGAGGGGGCTTTTTGCTTATGTGTTAATAGTGAGTTCCTTTTGGCTTTTCAGCAAATCACATTTGCATATTAATTTGGCAGAGGTTTTTAACGTCGGATGCCCTTCCTGACACAACCAGGCTTGGGACCAGCACAACGAGGCTTGCGTCCCTGTGGCTACATAGTGTAAAGGACCTTTCCCAAGGGCCCACCTGGGTCTTGAACCGGCCATCTTCTGCAAAGTCAGTGGTGTAAACCACTGAGCTACCCAGTGAGTACAACACTTCCTACTTAGACCAAAATCAGTAAAGCTGTCTTCCCATAATGCTGTTGTAGGGTGAACATGTACAAGTGCGCTCTTTGTTCACAGGGTTGAGGTATTCGGAATGAGGTATTCAGATCCGGCATCAAAGCTGTGTTTTAAAGGAAAAGATGGTGATGTTCATGTCTAGGGGATAGCAGTTCCTGGTCAGACTCCTATTAAGTGGTAGACATAGAAATAAATACATTTGGCCTGATTTAGAAAACAAAAGCTGCAGTTGGTACAAAATGCAGTGTATCCTGTCAGGTCACTTAACTTCTGTGTTTGACAGAAAAAAGGTCAACTTGACCCAGTTCCTGCTCAGGGTACGTGACTGAAAGAACTGGAGGTCACAGTAAGTAAAAAAAAAATAAAAAAATAAAAAGTGAATGTGTCAGGGTAGAAGAGAAATAGAGGAGACAGGGATGTAGAAGCAGTCCTGACCCAAACCGGATTAACCCATTTCAGATAGTAATGGTAGATAGTGTGTGTGTGTGTGTGTGTGTGTGTGCACGCTTTACATTTAACATAAACGATTTAGGAGGCGGAGGACTATCTTTCAGGAGGGAGGGTATCCCATTCCCTGAATGTTTAAAATAAGCTGAAAGGACAGATCACTATCTTTGCCTCCGTTTCAAAAATGATGTAATCTGCCGTCTTTACAAGAAGAAAAAAAAGGAAGTAATGCATATCTTTGCATTTTTCTTGTCCTTTTCACACACTTCTCCGCCTAATATTGAGCTTCCTTTCGCTTTCACACCTGATGGTCCACCTGTTAGAAACACAGAAAAATCTAGAGAATGGCCTTATTATACTATTGTTACGGTAACATATGCTATTTCAAATTAGTCTGTGGAGTCCAACAGTTTTGTCATTTTATTGTAATTAGTTCCTTAATGCTTACTTAAAGGCAAAGTATTTGTGTGTTGAAAGTGTTTTGTTAAGACTTTACCCCTGCCCACATTTTCTTTCATTTAAAAAAAAAAAATTTTCTTTTTATTCCTTTTCCTCCTTTCCCCCCTTTTTTCTGTCTTCCTCTTGTTTTTCTGTGTTTGGGGATATTTTAAGCAGTGAGTTTGCACGTCTCTCCGGTAACACCATCTAGCAGCGTGCATGGGTAAACAATAAAAAAAAAAAAAGTAAAGTGACACTGGTTGTCCATCTCTCTCCTCTTTCTACTCGTCTCACGTACTGTACAGTTTTGTCTGAAACTTAAAACACAGGTCTTTCAGTCTATTTCTTCTTCCAGACCTGATTTTAAAATAGTTGACATGAGGAAGTGCTTGCATTTTCACAGTAAATTCTGGTCTTTGGAATAAACTCCATGGGAGTTAAAATCAATTTAATGTAAGTGTACATGTGAGATCATTGAATACACACTATGTTTATGGTTAAAGTCACTTTTTACACAGAGTTGATGTCTTAAATCTTTTCAGGAGTAAAACTGATCTTTGGGAGTTAAACTACTTTAATGTAGACTAAAATAGAACTCTTGCCTGGTGTTCATTTATGTGAACTCCATGGACTGAGTTAATATTTTAACACTTAATGGGAGTTAATATATTCAACACTGTATGGAGTGAATATTTCTGGATGAAGCAGAAACAGCTCAACACTGTTGCTGTCAGTCTGCATATTCCATAGGTAGGTCCACTCAGTGTGCAGAAGAACATCCCTTCACACGCTGTTCTTACAATTACCTCAAGAGATTACCTCAGAAAGGTAGCCTGGGAGTACCCATGCCGCCTTGAGCATTCTTTTCGACCTGCTCGACAGCCTGGAGACCATGGCCGAAATCCTCGCATCGATCTGGGGGCCAATCACAGAATGAGGAGGGACGAAAGACGATGACACGTACTATTCGACAAATGGAAGTTAGTAGTTTTCGTTCGTGAATCCATCATGGCGGCAGCAGATGCGAAGCTATCTTTCGAAGAAGCTCTGGACAGTGTTCTAAATAGTTTAGAATGTAAGTTCACTTTAAAAGATGAACAGCGTTTAGCGTTAGAGTCGTTTACACGCTACACACGTCATTGCGCGCAAGGCAGCATGGGTTCTCCCCGGCGAGTGATAGACATTCGTACCGCCCAATCAATGGCTACGGAAACCACAACTCTCTACGAGAAAATGAATGGGTGGTTTCCAGACTAAATCTCAGTTGTGATTTAGTCCAGACTATCAGAAAGGTGTGATGTCACATAAAATTTTTACCCACAAATTATTTTTGAACTTTGCACATGCACACTACGTGGGTGAATTTTGTACAGCATGAAGTGTGCTGGTTTTATACCCATACTATTATTATTTTTTTTTTTTTACCCCCATTAACTTTCTAGTTTTGAATATCCAAATGGAGCAAAATTTATTACAGTGATAAAAAAAATGATAAATAAATGGGTCCAATTCAAAACAGATTTCACTACCACATCACTACCGGATGTTTACATCAAAAAGAAAGCGGTTGCACATGCCCGACGGTTTTTGAGCATGTGCATAATTCAGTACAGCAGCACGGAGCACACACAGCTTCCTATTGAAAATAGTAGGTCTATTATATATTATACATTTGTACTGTAACATACTAAAAGATTTTTTTTAACCAAATGTATGATGTGGTATCAAGGATTTCACAGCAGCATCACACCACTTTAAAACCTAACCAGCCAAAACACCGCATTACAGTGTTGGTGAATGTACCCGAAAAAATGACAGCATCAAAAGTATCCCTGAACTCACAGATGGAAAAGCTCAGGTCTTTGAGGACATGTTTTGTGAACAGCTTGGATTCTGTTTCTTGCATACTTTCAGGAAGTTAGATTGGAGTAAGAATTATATGTGTATATCAACAACTGTCCTCTCTCCCAAACTCTCGTTCTTTCTTTAAAGAAGGACTGTCAAGTTAATTAACTAGTCATCACACACATCTGAGCCTTTGTTTTTTCTGGGTGTTTTTCTGTCTTAACATAACTGAAAACTGCAAAATTATGTATATAAAGGCTGCCCAGTATTGGCAAAACTTGCCATATGTGATATATGGATGTACAGCATTGCAATATCAATAATACTGTGATATTTCTCGTTCACCTAAAGAAATACCAAATTCATCTAAGAAAAATGTTCCTTATTGTTAAACTGAGCCTGTTGTTTGTACGCTGACACAATTATTTTGAATTTAAGACAAAATACTGAACTACTACCATCTGAAAACAGACCTTCAGACACAGTCATAGTCAAATACTTTATTCACATATAGCAATGTATAAATGACATGGATTTATTTCATACTAAAAGTGCCAGAGTACCATCATGTAAGAGCTTTAATAAAACAATATCCCATTGTTTGTCTGGTTTAGTAAATACTGCATATTAAAATAAAACCTTTAAATATAATTAGTTAATTAGTTCAGTTTATTTTGGTCAAAAATCTAGCATGTTAGTGCGATACAGAAAACCACTCTGGTACCCCCTGGTGTGTAAAATAGAAAGTTAATAAAAAATAAAATAACATAAATTATTGCATGTACGTGTTATTACATAAGTTAATGCATAAAGGTGAAGTCAAACTTACATAGTAAACTCCAGAAATGTAAATTGTTCATTCATTTTTGCTTAATCCCAGATTATTTTACTCCACAAACTCGTTGTGTCGGCTGTATTTTACCGCACAAATGTTCCTATATCATTCCTATATAATGTTCCTATATCATTTTGTGAAGGTGTGGGTGAGTTTCCTTGCATTTTTAGAATATAACCTCTCTAACAGAATCAGGGAGAAAAATATATATATATTTCACAATTTCACACTTTTCTTGCTATTCTGCTCGCATACTTCATTCAGTTTTGCTCGCTTGACCATCGCTCTCTCTTTCTCATTCCCTGAATAGAGACAAAAGGCATCAAGGTTGAACACCTCTGTTTAGAAACATGAACCAGAAATCTCATAGCTTCTTGTGTTGTCATTCTAAGAAAAAACTTAAAAACAAAAAGAGAACAGGTAAAAACTAAAAATATATCTTACTTTTCAATAATACTATATAGGAAATGGCAACTGTAAAAGATTTAAATTGATTGATATTGGAATGTATTTGCACAAAAAAAAATTATAACAGAATCAGGGAAATTACACAAATCCAAATTAAAATGCAATTTGCAAGACAATGCAATGCATACAGTTTCAGTGCATGCAATTTTCACTTAATCTTAATATAGACTGAAAACTAGAAATGAATGTGTGGGAGAATATGACTTTTTAAGTCCAAAAAAACAAAAACAAAAACGGTCACATGGATATCCATTTTTTCCACAAAAGAACATAAGTGCTTCCATCCCCTCCACAGGCTACTATAGAGCAGGGGTGTCAAAGTCATTTTAGTTCAGGGGCCACATACAGTGTAACATAATACAACGTGGGTCGGACCAATAAGAATAATGTAAATAATATCAACTCCAAAGTTTTCTTGATATTTTTGAGTGAAAAAATTTAATTTCCATAACGAAAATATTTACATCTACTAACTGTACTTGAGCATATCATGAACCAAAATGAAATTTGAAAATTGTTAAGAAAAACAAGTGCAATTTTAACAATATTATGCCTTACTTTATCATTTAAACATGTATCACAATGTACAGATCACATTGGATCTACAAATACACACAACATTAAATAACAGGCAGAATATTAGTCATATTCTACATACGTCTATTAAAACATTTCAGGTTATTCACATTTTATGCCAAAAAATAGTCTGTAAATTCATTATTGATATGTTATATGTTATATTATCATTCACTTGTGAGTGAACTGACTCTAAATTTCTTTTAACATTCTTGATTGTTAGTATCTCCAATGTCACTTTTGCATTTCACAAATTCATACCACGGGCCGGATTGGACCCTTTTAGGGCCTGTTTTGACCCTCGGGCCGCATGTTTGGACACCTGTGACCTAGAATGTCTTTGTGATTCGATTGGCTCCTGCTGGTTGAGATTGAAAAACACTTGTTGCCGTGGCAGCTGTGTCAGGGCAATGATTATATAGGATGCTATAATGTAATGATGGCTGTGGTTATTGCTGTCTTTTATGCTTATCTAATGTATGTGACACGTGGTGTAAAACTAAGTGCACATGTTCAGTGAATTGAAATGACTGTAAGTATTATGCAGAAGCATTTCCTGACGGTCGATGGCGTTGTATGGTATAATTATGACGTGCACATAGATACCGTGTCTCCTTTGTATTGTCTTTCAACAGCGTAACAGTGTGTAAAAGTCACACAGTGATGGGTCGCACTGCCAGCTGAGTTGTTTAAATAAAGTTACAATGTATTAAGGCTACAATTGAAACTAAAATAAATGTAATTAAATGCATAAAAAAACAGAAAGACGTGATCCAAATAGACCCAGACATCAGAAATCTGGTTAATGACAAAACAGTCAAAGCTGTGTTTTTTTTTTTGTTTTTTTTTTTCTGACCCGCGGGCGTCTTCATATAGCAGTTATCCTTATTTTACTCCTTTGACATGTCATTCAGATACACTGTGAGATCTTTTCAGGGGAGCTTGATCAATTTCATGGTAGTCTGTAGAGTTCCCAGCAAGGAAGTGAGTTTGAGAGGCTGTGATAGCATCGGGCGTCCCCTTCCTCACCCACGCTTGGTTTGCCTAATCAGCCCTCCAGCTGCATCCAGCCAGATGAAGGGAACCCTGTTGACTCCTAATCTGTGTCGCCCATGATCCGTTCCCCACCTCAGCAGCGCATGCACTACTGGGCTCAGAAGAGAGAGGTGGGGAGTATCCGTTTGTTTTCTTCTTGTCATCGCGGAGGTTAATGGAAGCAGAGGCATGAATCGCTTGAGGAAACAGAAGACAGAATGTTTGGTTTCAGTTTGTGCATGCTCCCTCTCCCTCTGTCATCTCCTCCGCCTTTCTACTCGTACAGCCCTTTTTCTATGTTTATCTTTCTAGTCTCCCCTGTTTGATTCCAGCATTTACATTTTTTATGTCTCCCCTTTTGTTCCGTTCTCCCAGTGACAACGCAGGAAAGAAGTAAACAATGAATTTTTGATTTTACACAACGACGTATTTTGGGACAATGATCAAATGATAGACTACTTTGGAAAGAAGGTGAACTTTCGGCAGGCTTCGTGCACACGTGCAGGATGCATGAACTAGAACATCTGCGAGTGTGCGAGGCGAGGGAGGTGGTTATTTAAACAGATCATACTTTGATGAATATGTCTTAATCAGTTCCACTTAGCTGCCCTAATTGACAAAGCATGTTTTCGGTGTTTCACAGCTCTGTAATGAAAGTCTTGCTAGGTTGAGTTCCAAATTTTCAGCTTGGCTCTGTAGATTAATCACTTTATCATAAATTAAGCATAAGTGTACAACATGCCACACATTAGAACACTTTAAAACACGCTTCATTAACTGGATGCTTTTCGTTCTGCACTCAGCTGGCACTGTACTCTTGTATCCCAGTGTTTATTACCTCATTATTTGCATTATTTCTAATTCTCTGTTCTGCTTTACATCAAACTTGACATGAGTTTAATCCCCTTTGCTACCTTTTTCCACACCGAAGAAAGGAGTAACACTTTAAAGTGCTTGGTCATTGTATTATTTATTTGATAAGAAAGTGTTGTACCATAGCAAATTGTATCTTGCAATTAAAAGTTTAGTTGAGCGACTTTGTAGAAGAACCTCACACCTACTAACGCCTCTGCAGTAGCATGAAGTGGTCTGAGAATATCACTTTTATTAAGATACTATTACAATAATATGACATTTACACGCATATTATTATAGCACACTAGTGCCGAATAAAATATGTGTAAAATATTTAATTACTAAATAACCTGAGTAGCAAGGTGAAGACAAATACAGCACAACCTGTATTTTTAATTGAGCTTTACCTTCAAAATAAATCATGCAGGGAATTGAATCAACTAATAGAGATGAATATACTGATCAAAGCCTTTTGAAATATGCTCCTATTAATTAATTTGTGATTCTGTGATGGGAACAACTAATTAAATCTAAATAATGAAAACCTCCTCACCCAGCACCTAAACTTAACTTCTTCTTGCAAAAGCATTAAACTGCCTAAAGATTTATTCAGATCACACCTTATCTTTCCACACTTCCTCAATCCACAGGAAGCTTATGTTTATGGTTCCATTACAGCGTTTGACAAAGCCAACAGGAACAAACCTTACAAGTAGATGTTCAGAGGAGGGGGTGGGAGGTGGGATCTAAGTGTAAGATAGAAGAAGGCAGCAGTCCAGTGACCCGATGTAGCTACATCTGCCATCAGAAGGAGAAGTACAGCAGGTCAGCCAGGCTTTGGATCAAAGCGCCGCAGTGAGGCTCGGATGCATCCATTTGATATATATAAAAAAAATTAAGACACCACTCTAAATGTCCACACTTAAACCCAGCTGAAAACCTCTGGAATGTGATCAAGAGGAAGATGGATAGTCACACGCCATCCAAAGAACCTCAGATGCTTAAATTTCTGTGTCAGGAAGTGACAAAAAACACCCCACAAAAGACTGGTACAGAGCATAGTTATTTTCTTTACAATATTTGTGGTTTGAAAGCAGGATATTTTGGTTTGACAGTTTTCTGCAAATACAGGCATGAGATGAAAGCATTCGTGAAAGGAATTTTGTCGAGTGTAAATATTCATTTCTAAGTTGACCAATAGCACATATCAGTAACATTTGATATGTTTTTACTTCCCAAACAAAACTGTTACACACATTTAGCTCGTTATTAGTCATTTATCAGTCACTTAATTAAAGCATTGTAAGGTTGTAGTTAGACTCATGATGAATAAAATAAGATCATTATTAATGTACAAATGCCAGTAGTACCAACCAGTGATTGTTATTGGTTTATATTTTAAAACCTGAGATTAGATTATTTCAAACAGTAAGTAAAAAAAAAAAATCTAACAAGTTTATACTGATAAGTAAGTAATATACTTATTTAACTCACTTTAGAGGCACTGGTTTCACACTGAAACCAGTCATGGTCACACTGAATTCTGATATTGATCATTAAATAATATAAGCTAATGATACTTAATGACATGTTGTTCAGTTTAGTGACAATAAGCAGAAACTGGGAGTAAAACATAAACTGACTATAGGCTCCAGGCTAAAGCCAATATATCTTTTTTTTTTTTTTTTTTTTTTTACACATTTTTTAGTATTTTAATAGTCCATTAAAAATAATAAACAATCTACTACTAATATGTGTCGCTCAAATATGGTTGACTACACTGAAAACAGGTATGCACACATTGCTTTAACTACAAAGGAATGTATCCAGTCAGCATGAAGTGGTACTATCGTCATGGGAACAAAGGACAGAAAAAAATTGATTACAGTTACAGTGCACAGAGATGCTATACTCATCTATGAAAGGAAGGTAAATGATAAGGAGAATAAAACATTAATCAATTTTCATTATGAGACACTGTGTGCTTTAATAATTTAATAATGTGCTTGCCACATCAAAACCGATTTACAGCTTTCAAATACGTCGCCGTGTTGTTAAAAATAGCATCCCATTTCTTCTACTGATTAATGTGCTTTGCATGATTCTGTGTAAAAAAATTAATTGTGTACGTCAGTCTTTATGAGCCACAAGCTTTAATAACCAGATGACTGTTGGATCACATTGATATAGTTATTAAAAATACAAATAAAGCATCGTCTGCCTTACTTCTTTCAGGTCGTCCTGATCTTCAAACTTCTCAGATGTTTGCTTTTAGATGAAATTCACACTTCTACAGTACTCTGAGGCAGTTAAAGGTTTCGGTGATTGGCAGCTGCATGGAATCAGCACACCGGCTTCCTGGCATGGAAAGTTAACGAAAAGAAGATTCACAGCTCAAAAACACTAAGAAGAGATTGAAAGGGGGGGGGGGCAATTTAAGGCTGTCCCTGTCAGTCTGTCACATGCTTCACCGCTTGTTACTGACAATATCAAAAGCATAATTTCTTATGGTATAATGGAGAGGTAGTTGGTGCCCCACCAGTGCCACTAATCTACTGTATGGTCTGTATTACATTATTAGATTTACTGATCATGGTCTGAGAAGAACAAAGTGATAGATGCACTATCGAAACTTTGGACTCAAGGAAAAGAACTGGTCAGCCAATGAAAATGAATTGCTTTATTTACTTAAATTATTTATACTCTTGAGCTTTTGCCAGATAAGTCTACTTTTATCTGCATGAAATGTATTCACACTTGAACCCCCAGGGGTAAAATGTACTCATTGCACTGTTTGACGTCCTCTGTCATTGTAATGAGTCATCATCCAGTAATGTCTCCAGTAATGAGTAAGTTTATTTTATTCATCATATGTTTAGCTCATAAACAGACTTTTAAGAACAGTTCAGTTTAAACTGCCCTAGGAGTAAGAATGTTGGGGTCCTATTGTCTGTTTCTGGTACTTTGTACCACTTTATAATGTTCATATCATTTATAATATTTATTTTACTTAGTCTGTTCATTACTATTCACTCAGTATCCCTTTCCCCTGGGGTGTGGCTACTGTTTCTGGAGCTCAACAATGACGGTGTCCAAGCTGACTGGATGGACCTCTACACCCTCACCTATCTTGGCTAGGTTTACATGATGACGGTGTGTACAGAAGACGCAAAAGTGTTGTCGCATCTTCGCTTTTTATTTTGCGTCTAGACGAGCGTTCTCGGGAGGAAATCTGTGTGCATACGGTGACGCAAAAGTTGTGTACAAATCGATTGGGTATGCATGCCAGACGACTAGGTGGCGCTGTAATACACTGACACAAACGCCGCGATGCCTACACGCATACGTAGAATTTTCCTTCTTCTCCTCACTGTGCCACAAAATCAGAAAACATGGCTACCGCTAACAACAAGAAAAACTTTGTGTGGTCAGATGAAGAGGTTGAGTTATTTCTACATTTATTATTTCGGCCAACGTAGCCTGAAGGTCTGAAGCATGGATGTAATCCGACATGTTTGTTTACTGTGTGACGTAAACACGCCTACTTGACGTGAGCAGAACAGCAGATCTGAGCCAGTTTTGCGTCATTGCCAGTTTACGCGGAGACGCTACGCCGGAGCGTATTCAACTTTTCCACTCTCGAGGGTGGTTTGAGATTTTTGCGTCTTCAAGCCCAAAAAACACCGTCACCATATAAACGAAAGGTACTTCAGATAAAATATTTTATCATCTTTACTTGCAACTGTCTCCGTGTAAACTGGGCCTTAATGAACTCCTTCATGTGCCCCCAACCCAACCGTATCATAATAGACTAGAACCACATCCATAAATGGACGTCCATCAGTCCTAGTGCATCTACAGTCTGTCTGTCCATAGGAGTGGATCTGTCCTTCACTGTGGTTCTCCTCAGGTTTCTCTTTTCCCACTGGGTTCTTGGAGTTTTTCTTTACCAAGAAGGAGGGTCTAAGGACGGGGGATGTATAGGACATTAACCTCCTTCTGCTACTGTGTATTTGATCCTTGTTTTTATTTGACTGTTATTTAATCCTGTAAAGCCCTCTGAGACTCCACAAATAAAATTGAATTGAATTAAGAACACAAGTAGCTTTTCTTGGAAATTAATCTAAAATGACAGTAAAAAAAAAAAAAAAAAAAAAGTGGTTAGATTGTATAGATATAAACAAATCTACTTAATTAATTTATTTAATATATAATGTTATTATCTTTCTTAAGTTGCTGTTTGTTGATCCATAGTTCAGACTAAACCGTGATAGCTCTGACCTTGTTTGTGTAATGGCTAAGAATAGCACAAGTTAATTAATACATTTATCACATTATCATTGTTTGTGTTTGAAATAGTGTTAGATATAATAGTACAAGTAAATGTAAGACAATAGGAGTGTTTGCATGTTGAAATGGACATTTTCAATATGGCTTTCTGTTATATTGTGTATTGTATTGGTCTGTTCATATTGATCAAGCACATCCTGTCCGGTGGACAATAGGGGTGCTCTGGTTCTTCAGTCATTAAACCACTGACTTGAGACACTGTTGTTTCTTATATTGTTTTAATCCCCTAATTACAGCGGCAATGGTTGCAACATTTGGATGATTCCAAATAGACACAGATTGATCAGAAAACAAAGATGATTTATGGTTTTACTGTGTCTGTTTTCTATCCAAAAATCAAGCTAACAATGTAAACTATCAGCCGACAGCACACATACATATTATAAAACACAATGTTATTTGGACCAACTGTCACAGGATGAACTTATGAGTCTATTTAGAAAGAAAACCTAATGTTACCATAATACTGGTGTGTGTAAACAATGAGCTGTATACTTTATTCAGTGAATGATACAATCTGTAGATACATAACGTTGATTCTTTGGCTTTGGTATTCCTAAGTATGTTCTACCATATGACCTCCCCTGCTATTAAAAGCTTGGAATTACAACACAAATAACATATAACCCATTTTAAGTGGCTTTAATTTGTTATTTTCTGAATAACTGATCAGTTCTACACAGAAAAATTACTTTAATCAGAAAAGATGTGGAGACATGCTGTATAATGAAAGAGATATACAGAGATATAGAGATATATAGACGTCCTCTTCCTTCACTGGTAATCAGATAAAGCAAACATATTACTTGGAATAACTTGAATAATTTCATTGCTTGGAAAAATGAAAGATATAAAAGTCCAGAACAATCACCAATGTACAAAACTGGAGTTGAGGTAGCTTTCCTCTCAACTTCTTTCCTCCAGGCTAAAGCCAAGCGCATCTAATTATAACTGTAATGAGTATTTAAATGGAAGATGTCTGTTGGATAATAACATTTGATTACATATCTCGTCCCTCTCACCTCACACATTTACTGTATTTTTTTTAATTTTTATATGATGTAGCATTTGCTAAGTGTAAAAGGATCATCAAGCACACATATAGAAAAGAAATATGCAATAATGAAATTCTCTCAGAGTTATGATCATTGCTAAACAGTTTTTCTTATATATAAGTGCATAATTTCATTTCTCTACAGAAGTACATCTTGTGATTACCCAGGATTGTGTTACCTGATTAAAACTTGGCGTTAAAAGATGTTTACACTTTGTGATGTAAGCTATTTCCAGGCGCGCTGCCATATGTGCTTATCAGAAGTTTCCTGTTCCTTATATTTATTTATATTTATTTATACATTAAATTTCCTTCTATAACCGTTAATGCTTTTAGCTCTTGTCATAAGGTATCTACACGGTAAAAAGTCATAAGCTCAGTTTGTTGTCGTAACTTGTTTGTATAATATACTTCAATTTAGCATAATGAGTTGTGAAATTTCAGCTTACCTTCATGAGTTACTGGCACGTCAACTCATGATTGGAAGCCGGTTCAGTGAATTGTACATTTAAATGTGTCAACATAACTTAATAATATGAGTTTTAAAATGGTAATCGGATCTCTTACCCATTCCCCTCTGTCATGGCACCTACTTAGAATGTCATAAAGTAATCATGGCCACACAGGTGTGCCATCGTGTTCACTACCGATGGGGTCAAAGGTCACCCAGAGCACCTGTTCCTGGAGCAACCATCTTAAAACACCCTAAGTCAGAGTGGCTTTGGTCATATTAGTGTGGAAATTCCAATTCTTCCAAACACTTTAGCTTCTTCTAAAGTAGGGATATTAAAATATGGAGGTTGAGAGCCAGTATCCAAGATGTTTTAGATGTTTCTCTTTTCCGGCACACATGGAAAAGAGGACTGGTGTTACCTACCTCTGTAATAATTGTCTATTCCTTTGACAATAGAAAGCAAGTTCTATTCAATGTATAGTTTAACGTAGTAAGTTGTTTTAACTTGGATTATCTTTATTTAACTTAACTCAAACGTAACTTTATGAGTTGAAATAGTGTGGAATTGTATGTTGATTTGACAAGACACGTTTTACTGAATGGACAATATAACATAATTTGTTGTTTTAGCTCAAAGTATCAAGTTCAAACAGTAAATTATCATGTGAAATGAAATAAAACTTGAACCACCAAAAGTTGAACCACCTTGATCATTTTTAGTGTACACCATTTCTCCAAAATTAGCAAAAATAAATCAATATTAAGTTTACTTTAAATATTATATATTGCAGTTTATTGGCTGTCAAGTTAAATGGATCTACTCTGGTCATTTAGGTGGTTGGGTCATTCTCAACCTGCTTTATCTGCACTAGGATTGTTAAAGCCTATCTGAGCTAAAGATCGGTGAAGGTGGGGTACACCCTGGACATGTCACCAGTTCATTGGAGGGCTGACATAGAGAAAAATTCTATTTGATTTTATTTGTAGAGCCCTATATCACAACATGGTTGCCTCACAGGGCTTTACAGAATTAAACAAACATCAGTCAAATAAACAGATGGAGGAGATGGATTAATGTCCTGGACGTCCCCTGTCCTTAGACCCTCCTTCTCGATAAGGAAAAACTCCAAAAACCCGGTGGGAAAAGAGAAACCTGAGGAGAACCACAGTGAAGGACAGATCCACTCCCATGGACGGACAGACTGTAGATGCACCAAGATTGATGGATGTCCATTTATGAACGAGCAATCCCATTCACACTTATGGGCAATTTAGAATAACCAATTAACCTATCAGTGTCTTTGGATGGTGGGAGGAAGCCGAAAGTACCCGGAGGTATTGGTGGGTTATGACCCACCAACAGTCTTCTTCAGCACTGCACCAGCACAGAATAATTACTCATGAAAATAAGTGCCGTGACTAAATCATCATCTATTAGGCCCATGCTTTTCTCTAAATAGATCAAATCGACATATGCATGGAATAAGAGAAATGACAGATATTAATAATTTCACATATTCTTCACCTTGGATGTATGTCTCATTTAAGTTTAGATCGCTGGGAAGAAATTCAGCCAGTTTTTTGCTGTTTCAATAAACAAGCCTTCAATAAATTAAATGTTTTATCTTACATCTTTTATAGGGTACATTGCGCTTTGAGTGTAAAAGCCCATTGAAAAGCATCCAATAAGCATGGTGCGACTACGTTCTTCTTGTGTTTTATTAAGATACCCACCAATACCTTCAACTTTTTCACATTTATCCTTAGTTACATTTGAGTGATGTGTGAAATTATGAATACAAAGCATAAAAAATATCGGAATATCAAAAGTCATGCAGTCTAAAGAATTGAATTTTTCAACAAGAATGTTGGAAAGACATCCGACAGTGACTCTGTGCCCACAGTTTTTAATTAAGATGTGAGTGAGTTTGCAGTGATTGCTTTTGTGATATGGCTGTGCAGAAACATCATTTCCTTTGAGAGGCTCCTCAAAGACTCTGGTAACTCATGACTAGATTTTTGGCAGGGTTATTTTTTCTGTTCTTTCCCTTTCCTGCCCTTTCTGATGTACTATAACTGCAGTGACAGTCACTCCTGTAGGCAAACTACAGGGTGACTTTTGAAGTAAGCTGCTCTCTAAAAATGGTATTTTTTGGTTTTAATTTGTGGTGGAGTTTAGCCTGAGGGTTTGTGCTACATGGACTGTAAAAACGAAGAGGGTCTGAGTGTCCGTGTTAGATATTCTATGAAACAGAAACACGAGAAAAGAAGATGGGTGGGGAGAAGGACAGCAGGGGACAAAATCCATTTGTTGAAAGAGAACAGAGCAGGGTATCTGGGCAGAGAATCAATAGGATAAGAGGTTATTAGCTTAGAAATGTCACTTGAAACATCGATCATCATCTCCATCGACTGCAGGGACATGTAGACACACAGGGTCAAAGCAGCTTATCAGTCAGTGCTGATGGGAATATATACAGTGAGGAAGAAATGAAGAAGATGAGGTTTACATAAGCAAAACATGTCCACCTGTACGCAGCCACAAGTGCACACAGGCAGGAAGTAACAAGTTCTAGTCGAGTGATGTGAATGATGAAAAGTGAAGACACGGAATGAAAAAAAGATACAGACGCTGCAATGTACACTCTGAAAAAAAAATTATTCAGGGCCTTAGTTAATATCACAATAATATATACCTCAATAAAAATCCTCTGAAAATCACTTAAGTGCTTATTTGAGTTGGATGTACCAAAATAAATACTTCAAAAAATCCAAGTTGATTGTGTCTTATTATTATTACATATATTATTGAAGTTTATTTCACAACATGAATTGAATATTTGAGTAGCGAGTTATATTTTTAATATATCCATAATACCAGTGAGAATATCTAAATATATTTGTTTAATGAGATGTTTATCTGAAATCCTCATATCTTCTGATGACAAGATAAAATGATTTTTCAAGTGTAAATAAATAAGCATTATTTCTTTCTAAAACCTGAAAAAAAAAAAAAAAAAAAAACGGAGGGTGTTTGTTTTCGAGAACTGTTTTTACTATCAGTGCGCTGTCATGCTGCTGACTGCTGTGCACTAGTCAACAACTTTTTTCAGCAGTGAAACCGGTAGACTAGTGTCATCTTGCGGCAGCGCGGAGGGATATGAAGACAGAGAAAGTAGGGCCAAGTGATTACGAGGTGTGACTTTTGTGAACATTGATGCAAATAAATCACTCTTTTGAACACATGCGGTTTTGAGAAGAAAAACATTTTATTTTAGTGACCTCCGAAAACTTCCCGGACTACTTTCATTTCGACCAAAACCGGACCAGAACTGGGCTCACAGGACACTGTCGGGGGTAAGTCAGTGTGGCTGTACTACACTGATGAGGGGGGTGTTATACAGATTCATGTCAAAAATACACAACTATCCTTTTAAATGGAATCTGTTGAAATAGGGGTTCAGAAAAGGACATATACACCGCCAAGCCTTAAGTGGATTTGACTAAGCAAATAAGTGTCTAATACTAGATAATTACATGTTTACTAATGAAAACAAGCAATTGGTCCCCACCTGATGGGTAGAATAAAGACTGGACTGTGTTTATACAGAAAAAGATCATGTGGTCTGATGAGTCCAGACTTTGACTCTGTTCCAGATTGATGATGGATGTACCAGGGTGAGAAGAGAGGCAGATGAGGTGATTACCCATCATGCCTTGTGCCTATGGTACAAGCCTCTGAGGACAGTGTTACGGTAAGTAAAGTTGCTTCTGTTAGTCAGAAGAAGAAAAAAAAAAAAATGCCAGAATTAGAAAATCCCCAACTTCCAGAGGTCAAATTGTTGGAAAACTGGGAAGAATTCCTGTTTTCTGTCAGTCCACACCAATTACAACATGGAAGAAGATAATTATGGAATTTTCCCCAGTGATGCTCTGTAGCTTAAAGTTGATGAACAATGCCATATTTAAACATCAAGCCCTTATGCAAGATTAGCATTTATACTAAAGGGTATTTCTGTCTGCCTGATGGATGTAAGTTCAATATTAATTCTCCTGTAGCTCTGTTTTGTTCTCAACCCATTCCTAAGGGAAATATTTGGCTCTAAAGCTAATGCTTTCTTGGATTCCCTAACATTATTTTCTTTTTGTGCCAATCGGTGCAGCTTTCTGTGGGATTTAAAAAGCTATCTTGCTAATTACAGCTGCCTATTGAGGTCAAGGATGATGCTGCGAGAGTGGTGAATAGATCGATGCAGTAAAGTTGTGGCCTTAACAGGCAAAGAATGAGCTGAAAGCCACAGTGGAACTCCATGAAGTTCATGCATTTGTAGAATAAACGGATAATTTAATCTAGTCTTTAAGGGAAGTGACCGGATTCATGTTTTTTTTGGTTTTTTTTACAATCTTGTAAGATATTCTGTTATCAAGGCTAATGATGTCCCTTTTGTTTTCTGTTAATGTAATTATACTTTTCTTTTTTCTTTTATTCAGACACAGTGTAGTTTTTAAGTTTTTGTCAAACAGGTAACATAAAAATTATACTTTGTCTGAACGAAAGCAAAGTATAATTATATTCTGCAATTGCAAATGACTGATTTTAGTTAAAAGATGTAACTTGGCAACGGAAAGATCCATGTGTTGAGCAAGATCAAGGTTTGTGTATTTTCAGTATGAAAAGATGATCTTTCCTTTCTTACCATTTGATTAACATTATTAAGTTGATCTCAGGTGCCTGAGGGCCTTGTTATTCAGCACCAATGAGTTTATTTTAACCCATAAAGACCCACTGCTACATTTGTGGCACTTCCAAAAAAAATTATTCTATATTTAACCTTTTTTCAGTGATTTATCAAGATCATTTATTATAATATTCTTCTGTAATTTGTGTATTTTTCCAGTGTAAATCCAGTATTTTCCTACATTCAATATACTGATCATGTAGATCATTCAGATTCAAGTTGAGAGTAATTATACTAAAAACACACAAACCTTGAGAAAAAGTGATTTTCAGCAAAAATATCAATAACTGAAGGTAAAAACAAGGATCTCCTTCCACTGTCATTAATCCAACTCCATGGGTTTTGCTGTTGAATCAATGTTGTAGAAGATGATGGTGTTTCTATGTTTACGTCGAAGCCTCTGAACATCCAAATGGGACATATCTGATGAGCATAAAAAGATGACAAACTGCATTTTATAACAATAATTTACATATATTGATAGGAGTAATGGATCAGAAATTGTGAAACATTTTAGATCTATAAATAGTTTTGATCACCAGTGGAGGTTTGGGTGTTTAGGGGTTAGATCATATACAATAGCACGTGTATGGGAAAACCCATCTTTTTCAATGTGCCACTTTTTTTTGCCTCGTCTTTTCGTTAAACATTGAAAGCCTTTTCATTAAGTCACTGGTGATGCTACTGGTGCTTTATCTACAGTAAGCCAAAACCAGATGGTATGGTTCCGTTCACCCCAGATAAGGAAAATAGGGGAGAAGCATCTTCTGGCCATGTCTGTCTATCAAATCTATGACATTACAACAGATATATCAGGAGCGGATCAAATGAACAGTGAAAGTTGCTTGTGTCATGAGCTGATCTATCATACAATGGCAGTGAAAGAGGTCATAGCCTGTCTGAGAGGAAAAAAAAAAAAAACATGTCCGGCTGTTTTTCCTTTTCATCACATCACCCAAATGTTTCATCCCACTTTTCACCAGAGTCCAGTCAGTGCTTCATCCTCACTGCATCCAACACATTCAACCCACTTTTGTGAGAATCAACAGAAATCTTTTCAGACACACTGCTCAGAGCGTAAATTCCATCACTTCTTGACAGCCTTCTTGCAAGCTGAAGGCATGTAACCGTGGTAACCACCTAACTTCACCTCTGCTGGATTGTGTAATACATGAAAAGATGCTGAGCCTCTTTCTTTGACTCTTGAAAATGGGATCTACAATCAAACTCCCATTCCATGTGCATGTCCCTTGTCAGATATTTCCTAAATATTGTAAAGTGAAGGTTTGTTCTGTATATTTCCTGTACACCTTGTATCTGCTAGTATATGCTAGGTTTGTGTCCTCTATTGTAAGTTGCTTCGGATAAAAGCGTCTGATGAATGTAATGTAATGAAGGTAAGGAAAATTAAATAATTACTCTGATGGTTACAGGAAGCAACATTACAAGCATATGTTGTTCATTGTATTGTGGGAAATCTTTCTGATATAACTTTATGAACTCTTACTGACCTTACGTCCCAGTTGCTCATTAATACACCTCCACTTGTCACATATCAAATGAAAGCTAAAAAACTCATCTTTCCACATATATAAACCATTTTGAAGTGCAACAACAACACCACATAAACAAAAGGTTGGTTTCCAGAAAAGCAAAATATGAGAAATTTGGCATTTCTTACTTTTTAAGGCTGTCATCAGATCAATCATCTATCGATCTGGACAGTCCAGCGAGCACAAACCAGTAAAGTATTTCAGTCCAAAGCACAGGTAAGATCCACAGGCACAGAAACTGCAAGAATATTTGCCCAAACTCAGATCTCTGTTGGTAAATTAATTTTTTTCTGCCGGTAATACAGTAGTATAGATTGATAGATGAACTTGTTATCTTTTGATTGATATCTGACATGGCCAATCTCATGCGTCCCAGGAGTGATAGGAAGACTATCCAATCAAGTGTCAGAGACAGGTAAATGGTCATGCCCAGCTCAAATCAGATTTAGAATTTGGCAGGTGGATAGACAGTGAACTGCTGAACATGAGGATATATGACAAGTGGGATTTATTAGAAATTCTAATGTATTTTCGGACCATAATGCTAGTTTTGACTTACAATTGATGACGTTTATTTTGATAAATTTTTTATAAAATATGTGTATTTTTAAAAAAAAATAGATGGATTGATTTTGTTGTATAGATGCTGATTTCCCAAGATTAAACCTTTCCAAAGAGCCTTTTTTTTTTTCTTACGGATAAACTTCTTAAACTTGAAATGTAAATGCCCAAACATTGGTCTGTTGGCATATGGTGTGTGTCAGTCCATACCTACTAAAGGCAACTTTATACACCCTTGTTTTCACACAAAAAAAGTAAGGAAATGGGGAAAATATCTATCTATCTATCTATCTATCTATCTATCTATCTATCTATCTATCTATCTATGTGTGTGTGTGTTTCTAAGTGTACAGCTTTTTTTTTTGTCAAATAAACAGCAAAAACTGACTGCTTTAGTAAAAACTACAAGGCGTTACCTTGACAAAGAGCCCATTCTTTATCTGTGCTCCAAATGGTTGAAGAACAGCTGTAATATTAATTTGTAATTACTTGGTCCTACTTGCTCTTATTTCCTATCAGTGCGCTGTCATGCTGCTGACTGCTGCGCACCAGTCAACAACTTTTTTCAGCAGCAAAACAGATAGACTAGTGTCATCTTGCGGCAGCGTGGAGGGATACCAAGAGAGAGAAAGTAGGGCCAAGTGATTATGAGGTGTAACTTTTCATGGACATTGGTTTTGTGATTCAAATAAATCACTCTTTTGAACACATGCTGTTTTTAGAAGAAAAACTTTTTATTTTAGTGACCCCCATAAACTACTACTACTTTTGTTGTGACCAAAACCGGACCAGAACTGGGCTCACAGGACACTGTCGGGGGTAAGTCAGTGTGGATGTACTACGCTGATGAGGGGGTGGAATACAGATTCATGTCAAAAATACACAACTATGCCTTTAAGGTTATATTTAGAATTTGTAGTGATTTTTTAAAATTAAAATGCTACTTAATGCTTAAAAGACATCTCATAAGACAAATAATGTCCATTTAAAGTGATAGTTCGGAATTTTTGACATTGGGTCTCATTTCCGAGTCAGCCCGAGTGTAGCAAATGTGTAGTT
>JAPSES010000081.1:1656266-1669737 GCA_029822895.1 Maxillicosta whitleyi | reverse complement strand
TCAAAATCCATCCATAACTTTTTGAGTTATGTTGCACACAAACAGACAAACAAACAAATGCCGGCAAAAACATAACCTCCTTGGCGGAGGTAATTAAAGGCTCTTTGTGGCGTGTTTTTCACATGGAACACTAAAGAAATTTGAACTTAGTTAAATAGAGAGAACATGTTGTTCACAGATACAGAATGCACTGGTTTACAGTTCGTTCATCAGGCAGTAAAACAGTGAGTTCAGGTCACATTTGCCCAAAATATGAACGCATTTATGACCTATTGTTCAGTGTACACATTCAGGTACAACACTGGTGTTCTGACTCAGTCCCATTTGATTGAAGCTCATCTGTTTACCAGAATAGAGTGTTGCTATGGAATATTTCTGCAACACACCATGTCATCTTTATGAAGAAAATGACTCGTATACTGTTCTAAAGGGACTGTATGAAATTCTTCTTTCAGTATTTATTATTAGAGTTTTCACAAGAAAGAGCTCTGAAATTATGCGAAAGATGCCAATGAATTGTAAAAGAAAATAAAACAAATCACTGATGTAAGGGATTTATGTGACCACTAATAGGAGTAGTGAGATACTCTGCTGGTCTCCTGTGGTGAGGAAAACTAACACCCAGGGGCCTTTGACCAAAGCATGAGGAAGTGATGAAAGCTAAAAGGACTCTTGTTGTTTTCACCACTGGAAACAGCTTTTAATGAAAATAATGGAGTTTGATGTTGAAATGCCAGTGTTTCTTCTACATGGACTGTTTTGATTCTGAGATTTACGTATGAAGATATAACGTTACTATATCTGCCAAGTTGGCCATTTCACTTTTCCACTGTTCAAAGTAAACTGACATTTCTGGCCTTGTTTGAATGATTTCAAACAGATCTTTAGTGCAGCAAGCAACATGTTACTATTTGTCTATAAACACTGTTAAGCTAACAGAGTTATAATGTAAACTATTATTTTACACAGCATCAAGATTATAGACACTATGTTGTTTTTGAAGTAAGTGTAGAGTTAGAGTTTGAAGAAGAAAACTTATAACGATACCATAATACAGATACACATCAACAATGTAAGTAAGTAAAACTTTATTTATATAGCATTTTTTAAAACAACATGTTACAAAATGCTTCACACAAGGAGAACAAATTGTTTGGAAAGACAAGCATAAGAAAACAGTGTCAATACACACACACACACACACACACACACACACACACACACACACACACACAAACAACACTAAACGAACACCATGTTCATGTGTCACAAACAACCCCTTTGACAGACACATAAGCAACACTCAATACACCAGTACACAGACACAATAATGTAAACACACTTTCATACACAAATATATACACACACACTTTACTGTCCTGGTTTAATGAAATTCTTGTTTATGTAAGTGAGTTTTTAAGAGTCGCTTGAAGCTGTTTATAGACAGAGTAGCAGAATATCAAAAACTCTGCCACTTTTTAGTGATAAGTTGGAGTGGGGGATGAATAGGAGGTTGAGATTTGATGAAGAGAGTGGTGATGAGGGTGAGTAGGGAACTAGGAAGTCAGAAATGTAACTGGGGTGAGGTTATGCAGGGCTTTAAAAGGTAATTAGGAGTTTTTTTTGAAGTGGATGCAGAATTTTTATTGGAAAGTAGTAGGGATGCGAGTACTGGGGTGATATGGGACAGACGACTGGTGTGCATTAACCATCTGGCAGCTGAATTTTGAACTAACTGTAGGTGATTAAGGGAGAACTGCTTGAGGCAGGTGAAGAGTGAGTGAAGGTGTGGATGAGGAGCGCGAGGTCGGAAGGGGAGAGGATGTGTCTAATTTCAGCAATATTTCTGAATTGGAGATAACGGGACTGCACAAGCTCAGTGACATGGAGGTTGAAAGATAAATGTTGGTCAAAGATGATACCATGGTTTTTCACAGTGGCTGTGATATTTGAATGAAGGGGTTCAAGTAAACTGCTCAACTGAAGTGGAGGTGTCTGGTCCGATTATGAGAACTTCTGTTTTAATGACAGCTGAACTGTCATGGTGGGTAGTTGTTTAAGGTTGTTGATTTTTGCAGAGAGGTAAATTTGAATGTCATCGGCAAAACAGTGATGTGATATGTCATAGAATTGGCTGAGAAGTTGACAGAGGGAAAGCATGTATATGGAGTACAGGAAAGGGCCAAGGACTGAGTCTTGACACACCGCACAAAAAGGGAACAGAGGAGCAGATACATTGTTGTTGATATGGATGTTTAAACATCTGTTTGTACCAGAGATACCAACCCAGTTATGGAGTCTGTCTAAAATCATGGCATGATCCATCGTGTCAAAAGCTGCTGTTAGGTCTAGTAAAATGAGAATGGACTGTTCACTGTTGCCTACGTACATCAAGATGTCGTAAACAATGGACTTTATACTTTATTCAGTGAGTGATACAGTCTGTGGAAACGGTGTTGATTTGTTGGTGGTTTTGGTGGAACTAAATGTGTTCTGCTACCTGACTTCCCCCTGCTGATGAGAAATTTGATATCAGTGCTACATAGAACCACTTCAAAGGCTCAGTATGTAAAATTCTATTTGCAGAAATCTTAATATCCTATGCATAATTACATTTGCATCAGGGTATAATCACATGAATGAGCTCTTTCTATCTGCAAAGGGAATGGGTACCCTTCTGAACCCACCAAGTTGCAACACATTTCCACAATAGCCATGAAACTGGGCAACTGTTTTTCTTTTTTCGTTTTAATGGATGGTGGCAAGATTATGTTTAAGGTTAAGTGGTTATTGTGCATTATCATCATCTACAATGTTTGAGCATGGACCAGGGTTATTATCCCATTAACCAACAAGTCGGAGCACTGTCTCTAGGGAAGCCCTTGAGTGTTTTTCTCATTTTTAGCAGTGACCATCTGGGAAGGGTGATATGAAGGGTATTCACATGCTTCACTGTTAGATGTCACTAAAGATTACACAGGGAGCCTTCAGCTGGTCATGGAACCTTTCTCAACGCATCAGAACATACTGAGGCCGCATCAACTATTATGGCTTTTAAAATCAATAACAGTATTGGTAGATATTATTGGTTTAGAGACTGGCAGTACTTGGTTAGGGTTAAGGAAGGGATTTGTACACCTGTCATCCACCCAAACCTGCTGTTTGAGGAAAACCAAAAGAAGACATTGAGATTATATATATCAATATTGATATATCAAACATGCAGTGGTGTGGCACGTTGGATTGCAATGTGAGAAAAAAAAAAAAACAGAAAAAAACAACCGGCAATCAGCACCTGTTAAGTAGCAGCTGTCTTGAAAGGGTCAGAGCCTGACATCCCCATGAAACTGAGGCAATTTCAGATTGAACCTTAACCCTAATGCAGGCACACACCTGTATTGTGCTTCAGCTACTATGTGGCCAAACCTGTGCTCCCTGGACAATATTTCCTGCAAAATATAATTAGAGCACTCGATGCTGTCCAGGCTGACCTTTGAGAGCATGTGAGGACAGAGAAGAACAGTGATTGTTTTATATAACATGTTGTACCCACAGACAGACCCTTTAGAAAATGTAAAAAAAATAAATAAATAAATAAAACGGACAATTGGTTACATTTGGAAAATGTCATGATAGTTGCTATCAGACTGTTTACTGTTGTGATCTTAAAAGGCCAGACCTCAATCATCCATCAATGCAATATCAATGATATAGAGTGGATGATTAATGAATTTTGTACAGTTAGAATCCAGTGCCCTGTCCGATTAATTGAGAGCTGTCAATACAGACTCAATTCATCAGCGCTGTTCTGCACCACTGAAAGAGTGAAGATAAATCTAATTGCATAAGTGGGATTATGGAAGCCTAGGTAATATTAAAATCAATAAAGGAGAAAAAAACACCAACAAAGCAAAATAGTCTGATGTCCAGCCTCTATAGGCTCACATTGCTCCTAAGAAAATCCATTTAGGGACCTTGGGACACATAATAATTCAAAACTGGGGGGATTATTTCCTGCACGCTGTTCTAGCTGAGATATACAGTCCTGTGGCTGCGCATAGGTCAACATCGTTTTTTTAACTACCATCTTGGGAGAGGGCTGAGGCCGGTGCAAAGCTTACAAGGCAGTCATTTTCAACCTGGCAAGAAAGGTTGGTGCCATTTACTGATAGCAGCTGCCAGTTTCAGGATACAGAGGAGAAAATGTGCCTGGAAACACAGCAGGCGAGGTAGAAAATCGTATTCAGCGTGGATACATCTAGTCTCATGCTAAAACGCTCGAGGTAAATGAATGCAAAATAATCATAGACTGGTCGCATGAGTAATATCTCCATCACTCTATGGGGCAGTGGATGAAGCCGGGCAGTTTATTGCTAGACTTTATATGCTTACTGACTGAGGCATTTGTAGTTAATCACAGCTCTGAATTAATGCAGAGGTAGGAGATGATAAATCGGATAACCATAAGGCCAGGATGCATAAATGTGTTTTAAGTATGTATACGGTCTGTGGATAAATTACAGCGTGGTGAATTGGGAGAGGTGCTGTGTCATGCTGAGAGGTTGCAGGCGTATGGTGGTAGTGAATCCTCCCTCACCGTGGAAACATACCTGCAATCTATCTGATTTAACGGCGGCTGACACAGAGAGAAGAGGGTGCTATGGGGAAAAAAAGGGGTTTGGAGACATTGCATACGGAAAAGTAAGAGTGAAGGGGCAGAGAAGTGGCAGATGGGCTGAGAGATAAAGGGAGATTGAGTGAAAGAGAGAAAGAGTGTCCTCTTGGAAGATGGCCGACAGCTTTCTTGTACAAGAGAGAGGAAGGCACTGAAGCGAAGGAGACACCATCCCCTTTCCTGCTCCTCCCGGAGTTGACACCTCTCCTCATAAAAAGGTCATCCTCCTGTTTCCCACTTTCCCAACTAGCTGACTGTCACTCAAAGACATCTTCTTTAGCACAAAGCTGGGTCATTTTCTCACTTTTACAGGCAGTGACAACCCTTCATTCTAGATGACACGGAGAAACAATATTCCAAATTGAAATCAATCTGAAAACAGTGCATCAAATTGAAAAACTTTGCTCCTTTAGAAATATATTTTGCATGTTTAGATCAGGTAGGTAAATCCACATTCAGGCCATGAGCATTATTGTTACCAAAAGTCAAAATAGCTTGTTTTGTTTAATGAAATAAATAGAAAATAAAACCCCAAAAACCTATAGCATATATTGCTAAACAAGGATGGGGAGACTCACAAGAACATGAACGCATCAGTTATGAATGTGTGTGTCGATATAATACAAGGCTTCAATTTTTATGTTTGAATAAGTCTGCTCTCATTTTATAAATAAATACTTAGTATTACTTGTGGGATCCAAAGATTGTAGTGTTTTATTGTCCTGTGCACATTAAGGAAACAGGCTTCCTTGTTCAATGAAAATCTCACTTTGCCATCCACACTGAAAAGCAAAGATAATTTAAGATGTATAAAAATAGAATAATTTAAAAAGAGAATTAAAACAGATAAAACAAAGTGGCATTTGACATTAAAAAGAGAACTAGCATAAAACATAAACTACTATTACCAAGTAAATATATATTTACTTTAAATGTGCAATGGTGCAATGTATGAGTGATTGTGCTGTTGTGGGAAAATTCTAGTACTCAAAAATAACCAATGGTTATGAGACGATCGATGTCTTTCTAAAAAGGTTTAATTTGTGGATCCACAGGTACAAGTCCCACAGAGGCAACAAGCAGTCTGAGGGAGAGGACAAAAGTTACAAGTCACTCATTCTCTCTTATTAGGCTACTCTAAGATAAAATATGATTGATGTCAAGCTGAACCGTCGAGGAGGTCTCAGACTGACCAGACTAACCACCTCTATAACCCCCACCCCCAGGCGTCCATTCAGGCCTTAATCAAACGATCCTTGAGCAATCCAGATATGACTACAAACAAGTCCAAACTGGTTCTTTGTCTTACCACAGTGACCCTTATACTGGACTGGGACAAAGTTCAACTCTCTCTAAACTTAGACAAACTAACTTATTCTTTATACAAGAGACAGAATATATGCAAATACAGACTATGGAAAATATTAGCAGACTAAAATTACCATTACAGTGCAAAACTGTCAGAGATAAACATTATGCTATATGTGCAATTACTGATTATAAGGTGCATAAATAATACAATTGAAAGCGTAGAACTGTAAATAGTCAGTATGGTTATTGTTGTAGACTCCTGTCAGCTGTTAAGGGGTCTGATGGTGGAAGGAAAGAAAGAGTTCCGAGCTCCATTCTTCAGACTCTTGTACCTGAGGGCTGAAGGGAGCAGAGTGAACAGACTGTGTTGGGGGGTGGTGGGGGCCTTGCTGTGTGGTGTTTAGTGTCCAGGTGAGGTCGTCACTGATGTGGATCACCAGATATTTAAAGCTCACCCTGTCTGCTTCCTGCCTCCAGATCAGTAATGACTGATGAGGGCTCCTCTCCTTCCCCATGTCCTCTATCATCTCCACAGTCTTGTCCCTGTTGAGGATGAGGTTGCAGTCCTCACATCATGTCACCACAGTGTCCACCTCTGTCCTGTAGGTTCCTTCATCCCCGCCAGTGATGGGACAACCCACAATTTAACCACATGACCAACGATAAGCTGGTGCTATCAGGCTCTATATTTCCATGTAATCGAAAAGCCAAGTGGTGTTTTGCCTCATAGTCTGTTATGGTCCCTGAGGTGGAGGAGACAGAGGTGTAAAGGGCTAAACACAACTAAACTTTGTTATCATTGACATTTCGAGCAGGTCATTCAACTAGTTTCTGTTCTGTCTGGAATGCTGAAACTGTCTATAGCTCAGTCAAAATGACATGGCAACGTCAAAATTGTCCAGTCACATAATGACAGGAGAATATACAAATCTGAACGGTATCCAGACCTCATGTCATGTTTTATATGTTGTATTTATTCATTACTTTGCCTGATGGTAGCTGGACTTGGGTACAGAGGAGGACTTCAATAAATGTTAACATGAATGTGACGGAGCGGCTGTAGGCGCCACGTCACTCCTGCACAGCGAGTACCTCTTTTGCCAGTGGGAGGAGGCGGCGTGTGTCGTGGGGCGTGTAACGCTGTAGGTCGCATTCATCAGCAGTAGCCTCTGAAAAGGCTACTAGCAGGTGCCTCGGGAGGAGTCCTGCAATCCATACACTGCCTTTCAGACACCTGCTGGCCTCTTCCAGTTCACGGCAATGTCCTTTGGTCTCCATGGAGCACCTGCCACTTTTCAGAGACTGAATGACCATGTATTACAAGGGTGTGAGGACTGCAGTGCCGCCTACCTGAATGATGTAGTCATCTTCAATGACACCTTGGAAGACCATCCACATCATCTGGGTTGGCAATCCAGCCAAGTGTCAGTGGGCAAAGGAGGAGGCAAAGTACCTGGGCTACCATCTGGGGCGAGGGGAGGTCCGACCAGAGCTGGACAAGGTGGGAGCCGTAACTGCCCATCACCACGGACAAAGAAGGAGGTGCACCGCTCCTTATCCAGACTGATGCCTCAGCTGTTGGTCTTGGGGCCGTGTTGGCCCAAGGTGATCCGGGGGAAGAACGGCCTGTCCTATATTTGAGCCGTAAGCTGCTGCCCCGAGAGACCAGATACTCCACAGTGGAAAAAGAGGGTCTGGCTGTAAAGTGGGCACTGGAGAGCTTGTGATACTATCTGCTGGGGAGAGAGTTCGACCAGGAGACAGATCACCGTGCTCTGACCTGGATGAGCTCGATGAAGGACCACAACAGCAGGCTCACCCGCTGGTATCTCTCCCTCCAGCCATTCCAGTTCCAGATCCGTCCTTGTGCTGGAAAGACCAACATGGTGGCTGACTATCTCTCCAGGTTGAGGGTGCACATTGAACGCCTACAATTTTGACTCACCTGCTGCTGTGACTGCTGTGTCTGCTACCTCTGTGCGCTGATGGCGAACCAGGGCACTTCCGGTTAACCCCTTATAAGCCGTACTGGGGCTCACTGTGAGAAATCAGGTGATTTGGACTGTTTCATTTTTCTTGTGTTAATTGAATTATGTTGTTTTTTGTGTCATGTATATTTAACATAACTGCCACAAGGAGGGTATTTCATCAGTGAAATATTTCTATTATAGGTTATCATTTGGGAAGTTAATATTTCTTCAGTGTTGAAGTTTTTGTTAAAACCCTCAGTTTGTCTATTTGGTATGCCCGGGGGAGGGGCTAGGGGAAATACGGGAGGGTATGTTTCTGTAGGAAGGGAGATAGGGTTTGGATGCTGGACTGGTGATATGTGTTGTGCTGTGGGAATTTACTGTATATAGTTTAGTTGTTTTTTGTTTTTTTTGTATTGCACTTAATTTTATTTAGTTTTGGGTTGGGAGGTGTTACACTGTTGAAAGTTCCATGTATTTTTGTGGTTGGAAATAACTTCTAGTGAGATACTCACTTCAGGTACACTTCAAACGTGGATGAAACAGCAGAAACACAAATGTTTTGGGCTAAACTCTCAGGTTTCCATAGGGTCCTCCCCACTGTCAAAACAGGTAAATACAGGTTAATTAATAACTCACCTGTTGTTGACTTCTGAACGTGTAACATGTGCAAGTGGCTAATGCTAATAATGCTAGGCACTGTGTATGTACTAGATTGGGTAAAATGCAGAGATTGAATTCCCCAACAAGGATAATGCGCAAGTTAACATTGTTAACTTTACAAAAAAAAATAATAAAAGTTGAGAACTTCACACATCTATTCCTGGAGAAAGTCTGTTGTTTTTTCAGTTTCTGTTACCTCTAATAAGCAAAGAATACACAAGAGAGACAGGCTTTCACAAGGGAGGAAAAGCTGGTAATAGCTCTGGACTGTGTGCAACAGGTGAACTCCAGCTGATAAATACTGAGAAAAATGTCCAGAGTAGATCAGATGAACTGGTTTGTCCTGAGGAATTCTTCCCCTCGACATTCCTAAAATTATTTTATCTTGTCTGTGAGTCTGTGTTTTGATTCTGTTTTGTGTTGAGAACCGGTCACTTGTTCAGGTTAGCTACCTCTATTACTAACCTATCGACATTCTCGGTTGCCTACGTCCATGAAAACAACCAAGCTACACTGATTTCTAGAGGTCGGGTTCTACGGAGAACTCTTTCTCGCTCTTGACTTCGAGTGCCTCTCATCTGCTCCATCTGTAACACTGCAGAAGGAGCCAAAGATGTAACACACTTTCGCTGACTGTGTGTGAAAAGTAGTCAGCTAACGTCAACAGATGTCCAGGTCCCAGCACAACACAGACTGCAAATCAAATTCCAAGCACACGCAAATCTTACAGAACCTAAACATAAAGCTACATTCAGGAGAACAGTATGCACCCAGCTTTGTGTCAACAGTATCCAGCATCATTCAACATGACAAAACACCCATATGCATTGGAAATTCTGCTGAACAGTCTCACACAAGCTTTTGTGGTTGAATAAGAGCAATTCCCTATAGTCTTTTCTTCCCCTGGAGGCACTCACAGCCTCAAATATATGCAAAATGTGTTGCAATAATACAAAAACACACATATAATGTACTTTGCTGGATCAGCACACATACACACACCTCTTGAATTAAAAGCTGCCCTGACATCATTAAAAAAAATAAAATCACTCATCTTCTTCACAGTTAATTTAAAATTTGGCTGCCACTTAAGAAACAAGATCATAATTCACCAATGCTCACATCTCCACACTGGTTACGTGTCACTTTCCAAATTTATTACCCTAAATTTATCACCTTCAATATTTTACAGAGTACTATCAAACCCAACAGAGCTTTGCACCGGAGTCTTGCTCCGAGTTATACAGCTGACCTTTTAATAACAATTACACCTTGATCTCCAAAATCCTGAAATGCTGCTCCTTTCAATGTAAGGTCTACAATTAGAAACAAGGAGTCTTTGTACTTGGAGCTCTTTAGAGAGAAAATGCCTAGAAAAGGTCATGGCGGTGTGGTCATGACAACATGAGAAATCTTATATACAAAGATGTAGAATAAATAGTGCATTGATCTGGTGGGAACCAAGGGTCATATTAATACTAGTATCTAGAGACTGAAGTTAGTTAATGTCTACTATTTTTAACTTAATTACCTGTCATGCAGCATAATACTGCACTTCTGGTCATGTAATTGTAAAGGTATTCTATTCCAACGTGAGTAATATCTCCTGGCCAGTTAAAGATGTCTCAACTTCTCAGAACTGCGCAGACACACACACACACACACACACACACACACACTGACACCTTCCAGTATTATGAACACTGTGGAAACAGTCTACTTTTGATGGTATTTTACTAATGAATGAACTGTTAGTAACTCACTCATGATGCACCTACAATTCATATGTTGCCATGACTTTGTATGTGTGCAGAAACATGAAAATAATTAATATAAATGTCATGTGTACAATAACATGTAAGCTTTGACATTTCAAATAGTCTGTGGTATATTTCATCCTAGTACGTGCTAACTTTTCTGCAGGAAACAGCATTCATCAGTTATTTTCACCCACAAGCAAGGAACATTTCATTAAAACTTTCATGCCGCACTTCATTTAAATTACATTTTGCTCAAGGTTGATAGTGTAATGTAGTCAGTTATAACACTGACCAACGCAAGGGTTCCAACGCCTCTCATAAGTCACCATATAAAGTTTATTTTTTTGTGTTTTTTTTTTTTTTGCTATATTCCTTCATGCTTGGATTGTAAATCTCATTTTAAGATGTTGTATGCCTTTAGAATTACATAAATGCTGAAAAGTGTGTTTATTTTGTTGTGTGTGCGCTTGTGTATGTAATGGTGGGCAGTTGGTTATTACCTAATTATCATTTTTTCCCTGTCACCATATAACCTTTTGCTCAGACAAATTGTCAACATGTTGTCCTCATCAGAGAGCCAGTTTCACCCACCAGCTAAGGCAGTCCAAATGCTGGATCGGGCCTGAGCAATCTGTTCATTCTGACAAAATGCTTGTCCTACCATCCGAGTCACCTTGGATACTGACATTAAATCTGCGAAATCTGTCATTTTGTTTTTGGAATCGGGGTCCAAGGTTGGTTTCAATAACATCTCGTCTGGACTGTTATGGATTCAAATATTTGGGTAGCTCTTTATCATCTTCGCTTCTTTTCCACTGAAATCCAAGCTCTTAATTCTATATCTTTAGTTTATCATTGGAAAATAACTGAAATAAATGACAAAAGATTGAAGCAGCAACATGTACAATAGTGTGTTTATTTATTGTAGGAAGAAAAAGGCATGTTACAACAGACTATACTTGATTAGCAATACCGTTAAATCCAAGTGCAGACAACAAATGAATGGATAAATGAATGAGCACTGACGTATTGTAATATCAACTGTATGAAAGTAGGTTCCACATCATTGAAGTCATTCACTGATGGTTTTATCCATCAAGTTTTTTTTTTAACGGTATGAAGCTGAAAGTAGCAAAATGCATCCTTGTCAGTGCAATCAATAAAAAGGCAAAGGCCAAACTATGTATAGATGTATGTGTGTATATGTACGTATTATGTGTGTGTGCATGCATATATGTATGTCTATTCAATTGTTTCTTATGATAACCTTGCAGAAAAAGCAGTGCTTATATGAATGTACAGCTCCATAATAATAATAATTCTGTGTCTCCAATGTTTTTATGTCACAATTGGGGCATTTTATTTTACTTCTTCTGCATCTACAGAAACCTGGCAGCTTTTTTGACAACCATTTTCAATCCAACATGGCTGAGGTAGCTCTGCTCAGAGGTTTAATAATTATGCAGCAGGTGCATAATAAAACCACCTGTGTGAAGGTTATCGGTTTTAATTTGAGGCTGTGAATTAAACGTGTTGCTGCCAGTTTGTCCATTGTGAGTTTATGTGTTTTTGTTAAGATGGGTCTGCACATTTGCATGAATGGTATGAATGCTGTTGTGGCCTGTCAGCCCTCACCTTTTCCTCTCCCTGTCATCTCTTCAGATGTGCAAGCACCGGAGCGTGAAGGCAAGCACCGATTCCTTCCTCATTGAGGATGCCGGTCATCTCCTCCGGTGTCCTGAAGGCATAGCGGCGACCGACAGACGCCAAAGATGGGGGACAGAGGAAGACATTGAACTTATAACAACAACAGCAGTGACAAATTTGAAAAGTAGAGAACACATTGGCCCATTGGAATCACTCCATCACCGACTTTAACAATGTTAAACAGTGGAGATTGTCTGTTTCTCTGCCCATTATGAAGACAGACGGAAAGAGAGAGAGACAGAGAAAGAGAAAAAACAGGCAACAGTGGGGTAGTTTCAAGTTAGTGACAGTATCTAAAGTAAGAAGAAAGGATTGTAGTATTCATTCCCTCTTTTTTTTTATCATACTTTCCCCTTGGAGAGATAATATGACTAATAGAATTAGGAATGAATCTCAGCCTGAGCTATTTGGTACGATGAACTAGGAAAGAGAATTGAAGTTGGAGTTTGAGCTTCGATAAGAAAAATTACTGCATGTACGGCAGAGGTTCTACCTCTGTTATGATATGTAGGCAAGCCTGTAATTTCTTATTCATATTAGACTGAAAACATGTTTCATTTGTGGCATGTACCAGCCCAGTCGCCAGAAAAAATGTTATGCTTGTACATTTCAAACCATAATCTCATCATTCGTGATGTAAAAATACATATATATTGACATTAGGGTTTTTTTTTTCCACTCCCCTGCTTTTCTGCTTTTTATCATTTGGCAGGATGTAGGTAGAGGTGGATGTGCTGGAAAAATCCACAAGAGACTGGAGTATCCTTTCTCCCACTGATCTGGTTAAGATTATGAAAAGGTCAAAATTTGGTTAAAGTATAAAAAAGTATAAATATAAATATTGTGAGCCATTTGCCATGTTTGACCCAAAAAGACTCAAACCATCTACTGATGTAAACAGTTTAATACCTGTCCATCCACTAATCCTATCCTACCTGTAGATAATTGGTGTAATATGCAGACATCTTTTCATGGTCATCAGATCGGTCCAGAGGTGGGAAGTAACAAAGTATAAGTACTTCATTACTGTACTTGAGTAGATTTTTTGGTATATGATCTTGAGTATTTATTTTCCTGGCATTTTTTTTTTACTTCCTACGTTTTTGCATCAACATCTGTACATTATACTCAGTGCTTAATTTGTGAAGTGGGAGGTCCCGGAGCACATGGGATGAGTAGCTCCGGCCCGAGGGACAATGCCCCCCCCCCCACACCAGACATAGGCCCCGTTTATACATACCTTGGTATTTTTAAATACGCAGACATTCACCTTCGTATGTACCTTTCGTTTATACACAAACGGAGGTTTTTTTTTCTCTAAAAACGCGGCTTTATAAAAACTCCGGCAAAAGTGAAGATTTTTGCGTTTTTGTATAAAGTGATCT
>JAPSES010000081.1:1627261-1640608 GCA_029822895.1 Maxillicosta whitleyi | reverse complement strand
ACATAAAGGCTTTGTTTAAAAATCACAAAGAGTGAGTATATGTTAAAAAAAAAAAAAAGACCATCCTTGACTATTTTTACTGACATTTCTGAGTCACCATATAACTTGACCTTAAGTAGGTGAACCAGCCGTAAGTATGACTTTGTTTTACACAAGGAGCCATGTTCCCACCAAATTGCATAAAAAACCTTACTTTAGCAACCATCCATCCTTTCATTCATTTTCCAAACTGCTTTGTCCTTTTGAGGGTTTTGGGGGTGGCAGAGCCTATTCTAGGTACTCACAACAAAAGCAGGGTACACATAGGGCTTATAAATAAACAACATTTTATTGTCATATTCACACCTATTATTTAGATTGACCAAATAACTTATCAAGGTGCATGTCTTTGGCTGGTGGGAGAATACCTATGAAGAACAAACACCGGCAACCACTGCACCACCCATCTATGCCACCTATGCAACATCAAACAACTGAAAAGTGGAGTCAATGTGGAAGAGTCAAAATTGACAGGAACTTCAACGTCCACTGGAGACTGGCTCCAAGACAGATCCAATCCACTTGTTAAAATGTCTAACTTCATGGGTGAAATAAACATATTAGGAGCCTGACAGAAAAGTAGTTTTGGTCTTTAGATTGTATTAAGCCCAAAGGTTATGCATAATAAAGGGAGTGGCCACTGTCATTGACAGTTGTGAATCATGCATCTGGGTTTTGATTTACAGCCAGTGATAAGTTGCCAGTCAGACATTTAGAGCTCTTCTTTATTGAGTAAAACGTGTTTTTCTGTTTGACAGGCAGCTCTGGAGTTATACTAGAACAGGGATCACCAATCTTTTACACTGAAAGAACCATGTGGACCAGTTACCCACAGAAAAGAAAACTGAGAGCCACCAACCACTTTTGACAACTAAATTTAACATAAGACTGCATTGTTGGTTCTATATCCTAATGTTATGTAGCCTATAAAGAATATGTACCTCTATTAGATTTTACTTTTTACTTAGGCCCTATGAGCAGGTTCAGCACTGGACAGCACCACAGCAGCTGTGTTTAATACAGTAGACACAATGCAGTAGAGCAGGGGTGCCCAACCCTGGTCCTCGAGAGCTGCTATCCTGCATGTATTGAATGTGTCCCTCTTCCAACACATTTGATTTCAATGATAAGCCTATCGTCAAGCTCTGCAGAAGCCTGATAACAACTGTCAGGTGTGCTGGAAGAGGGAAACATCTAAAATATGCAGGATACTATCTCTCAAGCACCAGGATTGGACACTCCTGCAGACAAGCAAATATGTGCAGCCTAAAAAGAATTTAAAAAAGTAGAGAAAAAAGTGTCTCCAGTTCCCAGGTTGGAGCCGGCTCCTATCATTCACTTGACAGTTGGCTCTAAGAGCTGTTACATTCACGACCAATACATCACTAATCACAATACGGGCTTTAACCTCGTCCACTAACAAATGGAACTAAAGGTTTTAACATTTTGCCATCATTGTGAGCAAAAAACAAACAAACAAAAAACGCATTTTATTTCATATTACAAGATCACCATAATTTTCAAATTAATAATTAAATTAAAAAAAAAAATAACACCCTAAAATAAAATTGATTGAAATTAAATACTCATTATTCATATTCCTAAAGCTACAGGGAGCTGCAGCAGAGGGATGAAAGAGCCACATGTGGCTGCAGAACCACAGGTTGTCAAGCCCTGCACTAGAAAGACCATCATCAAAGGATCTTCTCAATAAAGTTGACTGGTTCTCAATTATATATATATATATATAAAAAATGTGTTAACGTAGCTGCATTGACTGATATTAGCATTCATTTGTGTTGAATTTTATGGACTGTGAGCTAGCCTGCTTGTTAGCTTAGGTAGTTGTAATACATATCTGAATATTTACTGTATACATTTTACAGTCTTAATATTACTTTTACCAAAAACAACTGTGGGCCAGATCTATAAAAGGTTTGCTTGTTTTAAAATGTGTGCAAACTTATTGCACATGCAAAAAAATTTACAAACCGATTTACTAACAGTGCACACTAAGGGTTGCATCATTCAAAGGTGCAAAAGAGCATGTCTGCATCCAGTTAATATGTTTGACACAATGAGTATGGAATATTGGGCGTTGACCTGCAATTGTGCATGTAATGCGAGAAGAAAATGGAATTATATTAACTTTACACGAAAAGTGATTTATCAAACCCGAAAGCAATTTTGTGTCTATTTAACAAGTCTCAAAGGGAGGTGCACACAATTTGGATGTGTAATTACACACACAGAAGTGGTTATTTTCACAAAAAGAAGACATTGAAATGATGAAACAAGATGCAGAGAATGCATTTTTCACCCTCGTGTGAACATTTTTGGAATGATAGAAGAAAAAAAATAATTGAGACATACACACACACACACACACTTTATGGGACTGTTTTCCACTTAATCTGACGATTGTGATTATAAATACGCACAGACATTAAGCTACAGTGTGACATAATTATATGTGCCTGACCGTCAATCCTTAACCTCTAAAATAAAAAATAAATGAATAAATGATTCATGCAATATCTTCTATGACGAACTCCTCCAATGTTACATTTCCATGCATCTGGATCATTCCAGTCACTGTTCCCATTAGTGCTGGTGGATCCCACAGCAGTTTTTACAATGTATTGTCTCCAGTAGTGCACAAAAAACAAAACAAAACAAAAAAAAAAACCTCATTTAAATAGGGTGGTCTCCAAGACTTCACACCTGTTGTAATTTGTGCAAGTAATCTTTGTAAATCATCCATGAACTGCGGTTCAACCCCACACGCAAAAGTCTAGATTGTGCATGCAAATTAGCACATGCAAATTGGGACCTTTATACTTCCGGCCCTATGTGTTAACATTTATTAATTGCTTTTAGTATGATGCTGTTGACTGATGTGATCCTCTTTTAGTAAATTTCAGTTTCTTCCTCACTCTTCTTCAGCTCTAATCATGTCACTGGTCATGTCAAGCATCTCAAAGCTCAGTCCACCGACCAAGGGCCGATGTCTCTAAGGGTTCATCTACTGTATATTTACAGTTTATGGTACCAACTTACTGCAGCTGTCTAAGGACCTGAGCCAACACAATAGCATTTATGTGTGCTCAAGGACCAGTCCATCATGTTACCTTAATGCACACTGAGGTATCTGTTTGTCATTCTCTCCAAGGAACCTATGCATGTCACTGAAACAAAATGGTTGCTATCATTTCAATATGTTCTCCACACTAGGTATGAAAAGATCTGAAACAAACACTATAAAAATCTTGTTTGATTCTCTGATACAGAATTTGTAAAGGAGTTGTTCTGTCCCAGGTCTTTAATTGTTTATCTGGTTGTGCGTAAATTGAGATATTGGGTATGAAATAACTCAAAAGGGAATTCTTGGGATGAGCATGTTGCATCACTAGTTGTGCAGAGGAAAAATGAAACCTAAGACCTACTATAAAATCTTGTGAGATCAATCTGTTCATTTAAATGTTACTCTATTGCTCTCATTTGTTTGATGGAGGAAGTCAGACTTGACATCTGGCCAACATAGTGAAATAGTACCACTGCATTATTAATGACTGGATAACTTCAAAAGGACTACTATGCTTAATCAGAGACAGCAGGGGGATCATAGAATAATACAAATCAAAAGAATTAAAGAACTGGTGGGTTTTGCCACCAACAGAGAATTCAATATAGAGGTCTTTTATTTTGCAGCTGCATCATCTAGACACAGGAGAGGGTATTATGTATTTGAATCTATTGTGCTGCTGGGTTCAAGTGTTGTTCATCGAGCAGCGTTATTGCCTCAGTAAATGTAGCGATACATGAATGGTTCAGAAACTCCATCTACAGAGAACGAGGTGTAGCCACTGGTTTCTCCATGAGCTCTACACACCGTGCAGTTACAGTAATTGGAAAACCTGATATACTTGCAATCTGTGCAATTTGCAACAAGCACAACAAAGGCTTATTAATCAATGCAGCCTCTCTTGGGAGCATGATATATTAAGATATTATTTGCCTTGACTTGTGAAATCCTGCTCGTGAAACTTGCATGCATTTTTAAATACATCAGAGCATTGCAGTTCTTTGTAACTCACTGCTGTCCAAATGAGACCCCCCCTCTCTCTCTTCTCTGTTTCATATCGGTGTTCAGTTTTGAAACAATCTAAATGGTGAAGCGATGAGAGCTGAAATCTATGTGTAACTCTCTCAGGAGGCATGATTCAGTTCTTTAGAAGTTAGCAGCCTTGATGCAAACAAGAGCTTTACCAAAAATAACATGCCACAAACTTCCAAAGACAAAGTTTTCTCGAGTGTGTGTGTGTGTGTTCAATTGAAGTTAAGATCTATTTCCTGCATTGAACTCATAGATTTTTAGAGTTTTTTGATGGCTACGAGGAAGAGAGGAGCGACTCTCGAGCTTTGTCGGAACAGACAGATTTGGGACGATAGGGGATTTGAATTCTTTTGTGCCCTTGAAGATGACCACAAATGAGTTAGAGACTGCTGTCTGGAGCCTGAAAGGAAAAGATCAGATGTATTCCAGCTAAGACGTTTTACTATTACATTTTTAACCACATGTCAATGAAAACATTATTCAACAATGAGTGCTGAGTATGTGGAATTTAAACATCAATGAAATCTGATCTATTTCACTCACTGCGACGACTTATATACCATAGAGGAAAACCCCAAAGCCAACATTTCTTAAATGATCCAATGACATAGTTTAAATCATCTATATAGCACAGAGATGAAATATATATTTGCACATCTATTTGCACACATCTATATGCACTGCCAGCTCTCTTTCTTGGGGATACGCTCTCAATACAGTTCTTGTATAAAGGTGACTTTCCCTTGCAAGCTTGTTCAAGTCTGTTTGAGCTCTGCAGGGGCCTGTAGGTCAAGGTCCATGCAGCTTCCTGGTCCACGATCTTCCTTTGACTATTTTCTCCAATCCAGTCCCCTGCCATCATAGACTCAGCCCTGCAGAAACCATTGTACCTTGATAAATTTAGCCCATTATGCAGATGAATTGTTGGACTGTTGGACTCTGCAGTGGCTGAGAGGAAGATATCCGTCATTCCCCTGTCCAAACGTCACTGTGTACGCCTGTCTCCTTTTAGAACAAACAAATAGAAGCAAGGATGGAAATGAGACACTGGACCCAATGCAGCAACATTTAAAATTTCTCCAGTTAAAAGAAAAAAAAAAAAAGACTCATCATTCTTAGCCATTCTTACTGAGGTATGGTAAATGGGGAATTAAATCACTGTGCTGCACAGAAATAGTCTGGCAGAAAAAATGCTTAAAGAAAAAAGAACTTAAGTATCATTGGAATCGGTGTACTGTTAAATAAACTCAAAATAAACTCGATTTCCCAGAGTTGCAATAGTTGTGTTTAAAGAAAATCCAAACCCAGGAATGCCGAAATATTAGTGATGCTGTAACTGTTGTGGCAGCTGGGGGATATGTAGGACTTGAAATTAAAATGATATGACGTGAAATTGGAAATAAAAAAAACATGCAATGACCAAGCCAAGCGCTTCTTGATGACAACTAGAGGTCAAGAGCTGGTGGAGGTCTTGAAAATCACCTAAGAATTCAAGTAATGATCAGAGGCACTGACGAGTGTCCAGTCAAATGTTTCAACTGAAAATGATGTCAGTCTGTTTGCATCAGATTTTGGATCCACTGACACACATATACGGTATCACCTGTTTTTTTTTTTTTGTTTTTTTCTTCAAGTATTCATTGAGTTCAGTGGACCAACAGCATTTCTAAAACTAGTCTTATATACCAAGAACTCTCTCCAGACTTGAATATCACTCTGCCAGTGCTCTAGTCCGTCACTATCCATGCTCATTCTCAAATGGGGGTTAAATATTTAGGTTTGTTTCACTAGTTTTTGCTGAGTGCATAGTGCTGTAAGAGTGCATTTGCAAAAGTAGAATTTGGTGATAAGATGTCATGATGGAGCATGTGCACATGAAAAAGTGCATGAAACCCCCACAAAGCAAAACAAAATGACATGTAAAAGAAGTATGTCTCAGCCAAAACGTGCAATTTTCAGGGTGTAGTTGGAGCTTTGGTGGTTATTGTCCTGTGGCAAAGTGAGAGGAACTCTAGTCAGTAATGCACAGAACGTAAATATTAACCCTTATTCTGATAGAACTGGACCAGGCTACTTTAATCATCCAGTCATTTTAATTACTCTAAAAAGCACAACACTCCAAATGATATGATATGCATTCAAGGATTGCTCTTTTGGACAAACAACTCATTGTCTGGAAATGACTGTAATTAGTGGGTTTTAATAAATCATATGAAAAAATAAAAAGGGCATGTGGTCACAAAATAGTTCCTGCTTGAGGCCCATTTTCATATAAAGTAGACAGATCCCCTTGCATGCATCAGAAGTAAGGTTGAAATTTGACCGCACACATAGTGGAAAATGAGTCTCTCTAGATTTCTTCTGTTCACGTTTATTATCACATGCTCACGGAGCTCAGTGTTGGAGTGAGATTACTATGCAAGAGTGCAGTGCTGTTTGTGAGGTTCATTCATTCATTTTTAAACTCAGCTTTTACCCAGTATGTCTATTTTTATTGGCCCTTTGAGGAAAATAAGACTGTGTGATTGTGTGTGTGTAAGAAATCAAACATACAGTAAATAGTGCATAAATAAGTATATCTTGTTTTTAGCGGGGTATTTTGCTGCAATTCAATATTCAGTATTTATCACATTATGCTTGTGAATTGCTCACATAGGGCCACAGTACATATTATTCCAACAGATATTATTCCTTTAGGAATGAGCAAACTATCAACAAATAAACAGGCTGAGCTCAAGTAGCAGCGAAAATGCATTCACAAGCCCCATTGTTTTGCACTTGTAGCATATTTGGTAAATTTGCGGTTACAAATGAAGGTGGGGGTAGCTATTCATCTGTCATGGTGTTTATGCAGATGACTGTTTAGGCAACGATTCTGGCTAGAAAATGCACTGCCTCTTATCGGAAGCATGAGAGCTCAGTGGCTTTTGTTGACAAGGGTGCACACAGAGGTAAATCCCATCTTACATTAGGATATTCCATTTTGAAGTTTATATATTTAATAAAGTCAGTATTTTACTGTGATTCAGGCTGTCAGTCTGGCTTGTAAAAACCGATTCTTCTACTAAAATAAGAACATGTGGAATATATAAGACGAGACTGTCCATGTTCTGCTCAACAAAGTGAGTTTTATTTTTCCTATGTTAATTACCGAGAGTAGATTTTAATTTTCGTGACACATTTTCTGACTGAATAGCTGAATTGCACACCTCTGTTATGTTTGCTGTGCTCTTCGAGTTTGCTTCTTTTAGTGTTAAGGATTACCATATTCAAACAAAATGAGACGTGCTTAACTATGTGTATTACAAAGAATAAAGAGAGGATTTAATGAGCTTTTCTTATAACAAAATTCCCCGCACTATTACATGACACAAAGCACTTTACAAAACTTTAAATGGACTATTTGAATTGGTTATATTTCTGAATGATGTAGGTAAGGGGGGAAAAAAGCAATTCCCCACATGTTGTTGTAAGAGAAGCACTTAAGGGAAAAAAAAAAAAAAAGGATTCAAAAATGAGTAAAAAAAAAAAAAATACAAGGCAGTTCTCACTTTAAATTATGTAGCTGAGAAATTAGCTGGTTACTGAGGTCATGTTTGCACAAGGCACATTTCTTCTCTTCTCCTTTAACATTTGTGGTTGTATTTTCTGGAAAATAAGTCAAGTGTCAGATTGATTCCAAAGAACAAGTTGTTCACCTCACACACACACACACACGAACACAACAGGCTCATGTTCTGGGCATTCAACCAATTCAAATGAGTCCGACCACTCATGCCATTTACACTCTCACGCCCTCCACTTAATCCGAGCTACTTTAGGCTACATGTCCTCTCTTTAGTACTAACCAGCACAGTCCGCTTGAACAGAGTGAACTTTGAAAAATTAGACAGATATGTGATGTGGAGTTAACTTTCCTTCATTGGGAATGTGCCAGAAGTATTTGCCCATTAGTGGATCATTAGCTGCTGAAGTCTGTGTACATTGTAAACTTAGTGCTGGATATCGATGCCAGACGGACTGATTTCATCACAAGCATTTTTCTTTCCAACTTGGAGAAAAAGCTACGACTTATGACTCTAGCAAGCTTGAAATGTTTCAGACTTAGACTCAAATAGTCAGACCTAACTTCACACTTCTCCATTTCCATTCTGGACAAAAAAAGAAAAAACTCTTCAAGCCAAAGACGCTTTTGTGTGAAGTGTCAAGGAGGAGGACTTGTTTTGGTGGAACAGTTGCACATGCGGAGGCGAAGCCCTGGAATTAAAATGGCTAGATCCCTGCAAAACAAAACACCACAAAACAACAAGTAGGTCAGCCATACTGAGCAGTCTAAATCATCAATACTTTTCACTGCCTGTAGTAGTTAGTTCTGCTTCTTCTGTTGTGTAATAGCAATCGACAAACAGCTTATTGGTGTGCATTACTCCCACCTTCTGAATAGGGCTATGGATCAGTGTGGCATTTGGCCATTATCTTTTTTAACAGCATTGTTTTATCCCAAAAACTTAACATGGCATGGTATGCTCCATGTGGGCAGATGTTGTAACACATCTGTACGAGAATTAGATGACCCCACCCTCCACTAGTCACCTGCTGCCTTACAGGATAGTTGTTGGGTCACCAAAGGCTATAGTACAGATACGGCACCTGATTGGGTGTAGGAACTTTCCTGATGAAGTCACCACCCAACGGCCACGTATCCTGGACCAAGGCGACATGTTCAAGGGGAGATCGGCTGTGGTCAGCGGCCTGGAGAGGGATGGGCACCGCCGGGTCTCTTCGCCACACACCATATGACGAGTATGCTCCATGCTCTGAATTTAGTTGTAAGACCTCTTGCAAAGTGAATAAAATATGGTTCATTAGTCATGAACAATATTCCTCCACTACTGAGTGTGTATAATGTGTTCAGTGAATGATAATGTGCTCTACTAACTTGTAGCATCAAAACTTGTTGTGGCTTTACAAATGAAAACATGCAAATGTACAAAAGTCACCACCTGGACTTACCTAAGTAAACTGAATGATTACTGCAGTGATTAATACTTTTCATTTGCATCCAAGCTGATGCATTGAGCAGCTTCTCATGTTTCTCTCAACCATACATTCACCTGGGAAACGGTTACAATCACTGACCTTAGTGACCTCTTCCTGGAAAAGGGTTCTTTCTCTCTTGCTGTTTCAGGTCTGTTAAAAGTGCTGTGCCACATGGATTTCATTACTTTTGTGGTAATGTCTGACGTTCTACCATGGACTTTTTTGTCTTGGTTACCAAGTTTCACGCCATTCTAACATAGTATAGAAAGCCTGCAGGAAGACTCAGCTCCATTACAACAGTTCTCATGAATATTCAACATGGTAGTCTGCTTGACTCTGATTGGCTAACAGCTAGGCAATGAGGGCCTGGCTTTTCAGTCCTGCAAAACCAGTAGAGGAAGTGGTTGAAAGCTAAAGCGAAACCTATGATGCTTTGACCGTTTGACTCCCTCTTCTATGCATCTCTTGTCAGGTGAACCTTATAAGTTCTAAGCTCTGTCAACTGTGTCCACTATGGACTTAACATATTTCAAAACATACAAGTAAAAACTGTTTTGTGTGGCAGGGCACCTTTAAGCCCCACCTTCTTAGAGCTTGACCACACCTGGCTGTACCTGAACTTTGCCTGGTTTATCATTGAAGTCTATAAAGACCCATCAAAGCTGGTGCATCCTCCCACCTTCTCACAGACCTGCCATTCTAGTTGATACTGTGGGTTTGTTAGAGTTCAGTCTTTTTGTTTAAGCATCTGTGGTTAAGTCTCAGCTCACTGTCACTGTCAGTTTAATTAAAACCCTTTGTCTTGACTAACTGAGGGTTGTAAATGAAGCTTTTGTTGAGATTCTCTGCCATTTATTATAAAACATTCTCTCCTGTTTTCTGGATAGCCAGGGAGTGTAGTATACATATCTTTTGTTTCAGGAAGTAGTTCAAGTTTCCTTTCTAATTGTGACTTTTGTGTTTGTTTTGGTCTTGGAGATCTTGAAATCCAATGTGGTTCATTTCCAAATGTTTTTCCAAACAAGTGGTTTAGTTCAACTGTTACTCATTAGTTTCTTTTAGTTTTTTGTGTGCAAATGAAATACTATCTGACCACTTTATGGGATTTCAACTGCTCAATTTAGCATTTGAGGAAAAATAGCTGGAGAAAAGTCACCATAATTTGTCTAACAGGACACAATGATTGACATAGTCTATGGGTTGAACCCGGTTCCAGAGTGATGGATGCATCAGGATGAAAGGGAGGTGAGTGAAGTGATTACCCATCATGCCTAGTGCCTACAACACAAGCCAGTTGTGTTATGACCTTGGGTTGCTGTAGTTTGTTAGGTCTAGGGTCTGTGACCATAAAAAGAGGTCAACTGGCCAACTGAACATACTGAATGACAAGAATGGATTTTTTTATTCAACGCCAGAATTCATTACTATCACATTGTGAAGATTCTTGAAGGAGCATAAGACATCATTATACACAGGGATTGGACACCACACAGTCAAGATCTGAGCCTCAGTGAAAATCTATGGATGTGATGGAAAAGACTTTATGTAGTGGCCTGACCATTAATGAAAGATTTTAAGGAAATCTTACATGACAGAAATGAATACGTAACTTTACATCAAACAATTAAATCAGATGATTACCATTGTTTTTCTTGTTTGTTTTTTTTGTTGTTGTTGTTGTTTTTTTTTTAAGGACTGCATTAAAACTATGTCAAATATTGTAGGAACCCTTGTTGAAGAGTAGGGTTATGGACCAAGGAGCAGGCGCACCTACAGAGGGAAATTGTGAGGTACACATGGATGGACGGGGAGGGGTGGGGGTACCACCTACCTCTCTCTCTCTTTTTCTTGCTCTCTCTCTCTCTCTCTCTCTCTCTCAAACTTCATGAAGTACGCACAGGACACACGACTGCAGGCACCAATGCCAAGGACAAAGGCGTTGTGTTGTGAAAGCAGATCCACAAATTGTGAATGCCGGAGACTGAAATTGTTTGGCAGAGATTTATAACTTACCTTCTTCACTGGTTGCAGAACCTAAGGATATGTGGTTTTATCAGGGATTTTTTTTAAATTGAGTATGGGTGACATTTGAAAGATTTTTAACTTTAGAAGTTTTGTGCCTAAACTGCATGTAATCACCATTTAGATTTTGTTCTGTGATATGAAGTTACTTTCACATTTAAAGCTGCAGAAAAGTACAGAGCTCTCCTCTCTGTCCAAATTAAAAAAAAATAAAAAATTAAATAAATACAGGCAGTATGCAAAAGTGCATTTATTTTGCCAAGCTGCTGAGATGCAGGGTAGAATGTCCAGGTTACTTTTTTTTTTTTTTTTTAAAGCTAATGACTAGCGATTTTTAGCTGTCAATCAGATATTAAGCACCCCTATATCTGCCTGAAACACTTGTGATTGGACAGAAACCTGCCTCATGGAGATTTTCTACAGCCTGAAAACGCAGGGAATTACTACAAACAGAAGTGTCCTGTCCTCTCAGACAACTTGGATTATAATATCATGAAAGGTAATTAAGGATTTTTTCCAGTGATGCTCAAACCATCAAGCTTTATATAATTAGTATGATGACAGAAAATGTAATGTGTTAAAAATTAGAATGAAGTTGCGCATGGAATGAACATTAGTTCTGAGAGGGCTGTCTATTGGTATAATATGCTACATCAAGTCACAAGTCCAAAAAAATCTCCTTTTGCAGATTTAAAAATCCCTTGTTACTGAGGAAACCCATCATTCAAGTTTTAAAGGGTAAAGCGTAGTATATTTCTTAATAATTACCACAAATAAGTACATTTAGAAAAACTTCAGCTAGGACACTAAGAAAAAATCTGTAGTCTAAGACAAATCTAATACATTCTTTTACAGAAAAAAATATTTCCAGAAAATTTGCCCTCGCGCAATTATCCAGGGCTATGCACTTTTTGAAAGAATAATAATAATAATAATAACTTTATTTATATTGCACCTTTCAAAACTGAGTTTACAAAGTGCTTCACAGACATAGTAAAAAGGGCACAACAGGAGAGAAAGCAAGATGTAAAGAGAGACACTAAAACAGAAACTACATCATATATTAACATTAACAAAACATCATATATTAACAAATACAGTGGACCCCCGCCATACGAATTTAATCCGTTCTGGGGTTGACATTGTGAGGCGAAATCATCGTATAGCGGACAGTAGAAACCTATGGTAATTAGGTAATGCACGCAAAACCCCAGGTATATTAAAAATTAGTAACACAATAGTATAGTAAGTACTACTTATATAATTAAATAACAGTATGAATAATTATTATAAGTAAAAATATATATAAAGGAAAAATTACTTTTTATTTACCTTTTTGAGTGACGTGACTTGAGCTGGTAGTGTGTGGAGACGGGTGGGGGTGGGGGCAGCAGAATGTATCAATGTTACACTTAATAATAATTTTATTAAACAGCTTCGTTTCCATACTTATCTTTTTTTTTTTTTTACTTCTCCCTTTAACATTACTCGCAATTTTGGGACCTATGGCTACACATCTTTACGTAATACACACTAGATCTTGAACTGAGTGAGCGGTAAATAAAAAGACAGAGAGGCAGCATCTCTCTTGGGTATTGAGGGAGGGATTTTGGCCAATAGCATATCGGCATCTTAGTGGCGCCATGACACCGTCATCTCGTACGCACACACACCGACCGCCAAGTTCGAATTTTTGGCCGTGCAAGAGAAATTTTTGTTGATGTTGTAAGGGGGGGAAATGTTGTAAGGTGGGGATGAAAAAACTGCCTCACACATCGTAAGGTGAAAAAAACGTAACCTAGGGACATCATAACCCGGGGTACTACTGTAGCTAAAACACAATAAATTAAATATTCAACATTCAGAGGTGACATCATGACGTGAAAGCAAGTCTATAAAAATGTGTTTTAAGAAGTGATTTAAAATTGATGTTGACAACTATATAAAAACAACTGAAAATTACATTATTTCTAGATTTTGTAGGTAGTGTACAATTATACTACGGCTGGTATACAGGTAAATTGTTTAAAAGTGTGTTTTGTTCTTATTTCCAATGTGATTTCTCTGTATTTGGATATGTTTAGTGCCAGTAATTATCTAGCCATGCAATTATTCCCAAATGGGCAATC
>JAPSES010000081.1:1593076-1611105 GCA_029822895.1 Maxillicosta whitleyi | reverse complement strand
CTAGATCCTGAAGAAAACCACCATTACAGAAATGTGGATTTGTTAATTTCTTTGTTAGCAGCATGTAATTCACATTTGTTTGGGTATGTTTCCAGTGTAAAGAATCCAATAAAATATATTAAAAAAAACAAACAAATCTGGGAGTAATATTATGGGGTGTCAGTCACAATATGTGGGGGAACTGTGCTGCTTGGTGGAGGTTTGCGCTCTCTGAGTGCTTTTCTTGTTTAAAATCATTTTAAGTGAAGTAATGTACTTCAGCTTCTACTGCTTTTTCAGCTTTTATGGAATTTTATAGTATTAATAGACTCATTCCACACTACAAATCTAATTAAGGCTCACGCATTTACTTATATGTTCACAATCTCTTGTAAAACGCTTTGTCCTAGGAAAGGAAATTAAAAGGCTACACAGCATCCAGTCACATTTAATAAACCACAAAAAAGTTGCCTAAACAGCAGGTGGACTGGCTTATCTAACATGAAGTCACGGTCTTCTTCATGTCAGTTTCCAAGAACAAAAGGTCTTATTGATATTCACTATCAATCCATGTACTTACAAGCTACAGCTAGCTCATTAGGGATGCTGTCAGCTCTCTATTTTTGTGCCTCTCAGCATTAAGAAATTATTAATTCCTCACACTGAGTAGCCAGTCGGCAGAGGAGACAGCCAAATATGTAAATGCTAACATCTGGACAGAATAACAAAAATACAAAATAGACATTTCTGTGTACTTTCCAAATGCTTTCTTACTACGTGGTTTGGGAATGAATGAGAGAGAGTGGAGGGTTTACAGAACTGGTCAAACATTTTACGGAAGTTAATGCTGTATCTTTTTTATTCATGCCGCTGTCCTACAGACGCATTCATTTGCCTTTGCCTGTACCTTTAAACTGGAAAAACATGGTGGATATTTTTTTTTATTTGTTCAGTTTACTCTTAATTTCATCCCGCAGATGGTTTCATAAATGCTGTTGGAGGTGTGCAAGAAGAGTGTCATGCGGTGATTTTATGATTCCAAAGCTGCAGTTTATCTCACGATTTTAGCATCATTATATTTTTGGATCAAACTTCTGGAATGCCTGGCTGGGCACTTATAACTTTTCATTTTGTTTAATTACTAAAGTGCACTACTCAAGGCAACCCAAGATGCTGAAACAGAACTTTTCTGCCAGTTCCAAGGACATACTTATCATATTTTGCATTGAAAGAATGTTAAATGATGTTGGGATGCAAAAGAGGTTTGCGAAAAAATTGCTGGGATTTGACTAATCGGAGTCCTCCTCTCCTATTTTTGCAGTAATTGTCTTGTGATACTAATCTGTTCCCTTATTTAGATTCTTGGCCACATAAGCTAAAGACCATTTCTTTCAATCTGCAATGTGGTAATTGAGATTTATAACACAGGAATATTTCCTCCTATATATATATATATATATATATATATATATATTTTAACAAAACAAACAAAAACAACAATGAAAGATTGTGGTTTTCAACAACAGTGGAAACACAAACAGAATATCCATTTTACACCAAAGTTAACAGTTTTCTGTTTAGTGACACCTCTGTGTATCATTGCCCATAAACAGTTAGTCTAACTATCTAACGACACTATAAACAGCTAATCACAGAACTGCAGAACACGCTCTTTCTCCATCTGTCTCCTCTTAATTTCTGTTGTATTTCCCCCCAGTTTATTAGGGGAGTCATCAATGACTCTCAAACAAGGTCCCAAATCCCATAAATCCATTTTTTACAGTATTCCGGCACCCCTTAGAAGTTGTGTTTCTTTTGCATTCACGCTTTTATGAGCAGCTAAGGAGGCAGTAACATTGCCAGAGGCAGACAATGCTAATGCCTCCCCGAGCTTTTGGAGCATTATGGTTCAAAAGTCTGCCGCTTTCCCAGCCAAACACTTTGATCCTCTCAAGTCTCCATATTGTGGCAAAAAGAAGCATAACAGAGTGAGTGGAGGCACCACACACTCCCACTAAAATGATGCTTAGCCTTAGCTTTGTCATGCTCATTAATGTGTCGTTTTCTATCTATAAAGCTATGTATTGTGTTAGGAATTACTACTTAAAAGTGAAAAGTTCTTTTTATTTTTACTCTTACATACCACAATGTATTCCGAAAAATAAAGCAGGTTCTTCTTTAAATCCGATTATTGTCCGTGGCTGTTACTCCTCTGTATCACTGTTTATACCATGTATATATTTGTACATACTGCATTATTAAATATAAAGCAATTTGCTATTACTCACGATTCATTTGGGGCAATTAATGTCTTCAACCGAGGCCGTGTCACTGGAAATAACCATTTAATTACCATTTCTGTGCCTAGTTTTCATCCCTCTTGTCTTCAGTATAGAGGTCTCAAGATATATTACCATAATTCATTTGAGAAGTCTATCTAAATTTAAAGGACGCTGTAATGCATATTTGATGTAAAAGAGTCAGTGTTTATACTGGTGAAACTGTTTTGGTATAACTATATCCCACAGTGCTGTTATTGTACAAAGTGTTTACTGCCACTGAGAATAAATCAGTGCTCTGAGCTCTGGGTTAAGATTTTCAAATATTTTCCTCCCACTACAAGATCATTTAATAAGCCATTATTAGATAGTTTTCAGCTGATTATCACATAAAAGATGGAGCGCAAGTTACATCTACACTTATGTGAAAACTAGGCAGAAGTTACAGTGAAAACTGCAAGTGAACGCATTGTTTGAACAGAATAGTGTTTAGGCTTTACTTCAAGTTGAATAAAAGGAGACTAATCATCTTGGTGTTGTTATCATTAAAGGCTTTTGCATCTAAACCATCTTCTATCCAGCGTAATCATCCAGTGAGCTCCAGTACAATATGTGATATTACAGTTCTTATCTTAATATATGCTGAGGAAGTAGAAGAAGACAAAGGAGGAGGAGGAGGAAGAACAAGTAGAGGAAAATGAAAATAGGACAGAGGCAAGTGGGGCAGGGACATACAAAGTCAATGATAATTACAACACTCCCACGAAAAGGGGATTTAAAAAAAAAAAAAAAATACCGATACCTGCACAGAGGTGAATGTTCCTATAGAGACATGCAACATAAGTGTAAAATCACAACACAAATTGACTCATTTAACTGAGCCTCTTTATAATATTGATGCTTGTTCTTTGCAAACTGTGTTTACATACAGGTGCAATTCTACGCTTTTGTATGCTTTTCCAGATGTGTTTGCATACAGGACTTTGTGTCCACATGTGGACGAGTCCTGTCTTTTCGATGCACGCTGCTCAGGCATGAAGGGATAGTCAACACAGATGTTGCTGGGCGGGCATCAATGACACCAAGCCCGCCAGTCAGGTTTTCAGCGGAGCAGTGTGCATGGACGTGTGTGAGGGGGTGTGAAGCTAAACACCGTCGGTTTGTTTTCAGACAGCACTTCCCGAGAGGAAGACTTCCCAGCTGCACCTAGAAGAGTGTGTGTGTGTGTGTGTGAGACTCCTCTTGTCATTGTGATAGGCTTATGTAGCCTATGTGAAGTACACATCTGTGTATGTGTGAACATCTGTAGTAATTAACATAATCAAGAGACCAAAAAGAAACATAGTAACATATTAATATTTCCCGACTTATCTTTTAAGCTAATAGAGTGCAAAACATGCATTACCTTCGTGCATGATGCTTTTAATGACTCAAACTGCACTTGTTTTTTTTTTTTTATCCACAAAATATACTAAGTACATAAGTCCTGCCAACAAACGGAATAAAGATGAGCGAGAAACGCAGAGAAATGTGACATAAAAAATATCAAAGCAGAAATACTGAAAGAGTTTTGTTTGCAAATCCAAAGATTAACAAAATTAGATGATGTTTTTTATGAGAGCACGCAGCTTGACTGCATGTCAACTAAAGGAAACAAATCTTAACATCACTGTATGCAATAATGATCTTGACACAACGCATCGTACACACAAACGCATGCAAAATAAGTCAAAACATTTTTTTTTGCTTATTTTTCTGATATTTTCTCATCCTGTTATTTTATTAAATGCTTGTTTTCATCCATAGAGATAATTTTTTCTATCATTATTATCATTATCCAAATGGTGGTTTGGAAACAATGTTAATTTAACAACTGCATTAAAGCATATTAAATCAAAAGTGAAAATAGTGCATTTTTTATTGTGACCAATGGGGAAACTTGTTTTTGGTCGAATCAAGGGATCATTCTCTACTTGATCTCAGTATTGTGACATTTTCTGTAAAACATTTAACTGCCATCTCTCTTTACTTAAGCCAAATACCCATTGATTGGAGTTAAAGAGGCCTCCCTGGACAGTACTACTGGTAGAGTCATAAAGGGTCAGTTAACTTCAGAGGCAGAATGTACAACCTTGACATTCCCTTGTAGAGCTGTGTGTGAAAATGTGCCCACATGTCCACATTTTAAACTAATTGATTCTCTAAACAAGCCGTTAGCCTCCCACTAATTCCTTAATGACTGGAGGTCCCTTTATGTGCAGTGACTCTTGATTACAGGTCTCACAACACACATACACACATACACAAAACACACAAAACAAATACATACACAACTGGGCTCGGAAAGGTGGCTTAAAGAGACACAGGGAGAGAGAAAATGAGGGGGAAAATAACAGAGAAGGAGAAAGTAGGGCTGAGGCCTCCTTCACGCACCGATGAGTGCCCATCGTCGGCTCATCACATCCTCCTGCCACTGTATGGTATGTACAGTGAAGGAGCTTCGGCAGACCACAGCAAATGGGCCGTGAAATGTTACTCAATGCTCAACACGTTCCTCAGCACCGTTTGCTTTTATACACACACACACACACACTTTCGGTACAACTCACAATCACCACTACTAATGAACGCAGGAGCTGACAATGTGTGGAACAAGGGGAATTGGACAAAAAAGATGTGCGGTACAGTGTGCTGTCTGTTTCTGAGCTTCAAGCAAGTCGGTACAGATTATAGCATATATGCAACAAACTATTTTTTTATCCGAGCAACATATCGAAAGCGTACAGTGCAAGTATTTATAGAATGAGAAAGAGTGAGAGAACATTTAAAGTCACATGACCATGAGAAATATAATATACACGTCTTGTTTATGTTGCTAAGTTGGAAGAATCTGAATGTTCTTTGCACAACTTCTCCTGTAGGAAACTAAAAAAATATTATTATTATTATTATTTTTTAATCAATTTGTACAGGTGCAACTGGTGTCTCCCTAGTAAATAGTTCACACTAACTTCCTTTAATTATATAATTGTAAAGTTCGTCCTTTAAAGATGATAAAACTTACAAATACCGTAACTTGGAGGGGAATTTAGAAAATTGACATTTCTGAAAGCTACATGATTAAAAAGAACTAGAAAATTGTTCCAAATTTCCAGATATGTTGCTTGAAAAGCTCTGAAAAAACAAACCATCGAACAAAGTTGAAATGCTTGAGTTTTTGGAGTAGTGTATCACCCAATGGTAATGTGGAAGAATGGTGGCGAGCAAGATGCTTAAATCTGTGGTCATTTTCTATGCTCTATTACTATTATTTGGGATTTTGGCACAAATGTTGGCGGTAGTTTCTAGAAAATAAAATGTTGATTTTACTCAGATAATTCTGAATACCAAAATCACTTCCGTTACCTGTTATTTTTCATTAATTTCATTCTTGCACACATTCTCTTCCAGTTAAGACTGACTTTATGATTGATTAATAAACTATCTATTATTATTGGTTTGCATTTTACGTAAGTCACATGCTTCTCACTATGCCCTTACTCGCTGATGTTAAATCTTGTTGGCATCAAAATATTTAACCCTGTAGGAGACACACTGCACAGCAAAGCCCTATCCTGCTGTTTAGTTTAATGTTATCTATATACATGCAAATGATCAAAGTCAGGGCACGCTGATGTTATTTCATGGCTTAACAAACAAATTTCAATTGCCTCCGGCTCCACTTATACAGTAAATCTCCTGCACCCATTGCTGAGAGCCCAAATGCATATTAAGAAGGCAGAATGACGGCTTGTGTCAAAGGAGAACAATTTGTAGATTCATTTCTGCTGTCCCATAATGAATTCAAAGTTCCCAAATCTCTTGGCTTGTGATATCTTCCGTTATGTGCTGCTTCCAGTCGCGGCAGCAGTAGCACTGTGTCTGAGTAATGAGCATGACCCAACATAAACGCTGTGTGGCCAACTTGGCTCTACACTGGGAGCGTCAGTCGCACTTTAATCAGGGATATTGGGGCGGAGTGTGCCTGGGAAGGCAGGCCGAGGCTTTTAAAGACCTGACTAATAAGACATGTCAAAGGGAACTGGGTAGGAGCCAGAACTGATACGCAGACCTTCTCCCTATCTGCTCCCCATCCTGCCTCGCCGTACAGCATTTGGACACAGATGGCCTCCGAACAAAACTAGATATTCAGTGATGCAAACAAACAACACAAAGCATCTCAATGCAGCCTGTGGTCATCGTGGTTAACTGTCGTTCTCTCTTTATGTCTGCCTCAGATTTTTACCCTTGTGTGACAGTTTTAAAAGTTAAGAGAAGATCTTCAGCTTTTTTTTTTTTTTTTTTTGTTAAGTAGTTTTAGTTGCCAAATCAGCACATTCTGTTCCTGAAGAAAATGTGTGAAATAGCAGTTTTGTTTTTTTTGTTATTATTTCTTGGCAAAAGACCTCTGGGTCTCTGTATGGAAGGCGTTGCATTTACTAAACGTTCAGTCGAGTAATATTTATAATACTCACAATTAAAATTATAAAATAGATTAAAACCCTTCTGCAGGTATTGTGCGAAATGTTGGTGCTGAAATCATGGTGTAATATATTTTTCGAGGCCCTAAGTTAAAAAAAAAAAAAAAAAAGGACCATAAAATGCATTTAAACCTGCCAAATACAGCTACTACACCATACTGACCATAGTGACTGTAGTGAAAGGGAGTACAATTTATTTCCACTCATAACTCATACACTTGGATAGAACACAGTGAAAAGGTAAAAGCTCATTTTTCACTGACACTCTACATGGATAATATTGCACGTTCTAGCAGGCACAATGGAATGGAACATTTTATGACAGGTACCTACAGAATTTTAATCCCATGGCATGGTATACTTTCAAGCAAGATCATGCATATTTAGAAAATACAGGTGAGCAGACGTGTTTTGGTACCGGTTTCTTACTCTAACACATGAACATAAGGCTTGAAAATTTCTTTTGAGGCAGAATCACAGCGACTAATTTAAATTAAAGCGATAACAACAACTTATTTGGCAGTAATTATGATAGATTGTGCAGTGTTGAATTAATGAGGAGGCGTATGTTTTCATCCAAAAGGTAATTAGCCATAGGGCTTAAGTAATCGTGGGGAAATCCAGGTCGTTACAGTCAGCCCCAGTGGGGACGGTTTTGCATACACTAGTGGCAAAGCAAATCTCTTGAGAATAGAACCTTTCACTGAGAAACCTTGACCAGACAGTTCCTTGGAGGCTAGATGATCTGTAGTCTGAATTTCAATAAAGTAGCGACGTATGGAAGTAACCTCCACAGCAATACGGGATGTAATCATCTGGACGTTGAAGGATAGTAAACAACCTCTTAGCAACGATCCTCCCAAATAAGGTCAAGTGATCGTAACTGTCTATGTCTTATTTGACTAATCATTAACTATTTTTAACATTTTTTTTTTTTAACAGTCTCTACTCTTCAGTTTTGGTGTTCAGATACTTTTCATTCCATTCCTACTGCCTGTTAGCTCTTCTATTACAAGGATTTCAGCTGAATTTGTCTTTTTGAAGCTTCTTTTGTGACAAATATGCTCCAACTGTACAGGCTATAAACAAAACATGTGGAGTGTGTCTGGATGACTCAGTGGAAGGAACATCTGCATTTTGCATAATCCATTAAAATTCATATGTACGTATTGTTCTCAGAACTTACAGCACTATGTAAGAACTGATACAATATGTTTGCTTTTAAAGTGATTCACAACCTCAGTCTATATTGTATTAACATGCAAAACTAAAATCCTCTTGAAAAGATAATGGTCTTCTTTGGGTAATGCGGTGCATGAAATTATTAGTTCTACATCCCTGTTATTAGGTAAATATAAAAAAAAAAACAAAAAACAATGGAGAACAGTACAGATGTTTGCAAAGATTCATAGACTTGATGTATCGGCAACATAGTTAAGTCATTTCACAAAAATGCCACCTTAAATCATCTGATGACATAAACACAGTAAATGATCAATGGACAACGAGCAGAATAACAAAAGGAACCACTTATTGAACCTGAACTGGTCATGCTTATGGCATTGGATAAATGCACCATGCTGGACCTTATTATAACATGAATTACGTGCAGGGGCAGAATGTATGGAGAGCAGCTGTTGGTGGAGTGACGTATGCGTGTTGATTCCAGGTGATCGAGTATGTGTGAAGAAGTGGCAGTCGGTGAGCAGATTAAGTGGAAAGTATTCGTTCACACTTGTTGTATACGCAGCCACCAGCTTAACTGCAACTGTCCTCGAGACGTGATCCAGCACTGGCTGATAATATAGCGACTGCATAGCTTAGTGGTGGAAGGTTGCCACTTTGAATTCTAGGTGGGCCCTTGGGCAAGGCCCTTTACACTATACATGGCTATACCTTATAAGTCGCTTTGGATAAAAGCATCAACCTAATGTAATGTGTCATCTTATAGCGCTTTTCCACTCCATGGTACCGACTCTACTCTTTGCTTTTCAATTACGAAAAAGGACCCTAGAACCTGAGACCCGATAGTTTTTTAATACCTCCTCAGTCGACGTTCCAAAATGTTGGGACCGACACCAAAACGTGACGTCACGACACTACAGACACTGATTGGTCAGACAGTTTTCTCTGTGACCCGTGATTTACAAAAATCCAACGCAGAAGTATACAGTGAATAGCGATACATGAATCCACATGATGACAGAAGAAAACTACACCATAGATGGTCACATAGATTCAGTCTTTAGTGGCGGATGTAAAAATCCATACGAGAAAATACACAACGAGCGAGTTTTCGGCAACTCTGAGCAGACGACATGGAAGTAACGCGCCGTATCAGAGTAATGAGTCGAGCTGAGACGAGTCGGTCCCATGTAAGTGGAAAAGCGCCATTACACTGGTGTCTGCTGCACGGGGTCAGTGACCTGTCCATCTTAGACCAGGTAATTGGACAATACTACAAGCTTTCATCACCACCAGCGCTGGAACAGCTTGTGAATTTCAACTTAATTTGTTGCCTTTGAAGGAGGCAACATGTGTCTGATGAAGCAGTGACTTAGTACTTAGTATTTGACAACAGACTATAAGTTACCATATATATATAATAATAATAAGTTACCAGGCAAAACTGCAAGTATTATAGCCAGGGTATAAATTAACACCTGCCAAGCACCAGTGTCGGGTAGAAAATTAGTTTGGAGTGTAAATCAAAAACACACACCTGCCAGTGGCCGGTGGACAATTTTTTGAGTTTTTGTTTTCATCCATTGGGCTGTTTTTGTCTGATCTTGTGTGTGCATCATGCATCCAGAGGGAAATGACAGAGAGATACTTAGGCAGACCACACTCCCACCCCCTGGATTTATTCAGTCATTTTTTAATTTGGTTGGTGAAAAATATTTGTGCCCAGTACATTTTTGGAGGTTACTAGCCAATGGCAGATGAGTCAAAAAATGATTTTGCGCCTTAATTATGATGGTTTGAAATAGTTAGCAATGAAAATCCACTCCAGATACCCTTCAAACATCTAAGCGTTAATAATACATATACAATGTATTGTTTTGGAAAACTGTTCAGTAGTTTTCCCCTTATGCTTTGGAAACAAAATGATGAAAGGAAATACAAAAACCAGCCTGCAAGTAACTAACTATACTCAGTTATGTTAGCCTATCAAAGATCGGCGCTTGACCTCGACCTCAGTGTTTCCCCAAAATAGACGTAACTTCATTTGCTTGACATAGTTAAATGAAATCACTACTTACTTACTTACTAATCACTACTTACTATCACTACATAACCTACTTATGTCCATCTGACTACATAGCTTAATGCTGTTTACTACTGCTTAGCTAGATGTTTGGCTGAGTGTTGCATAATATTTGCAGTGGGACTGTTCATAGCAGTACCGACTTAACCTTTGACACAACCTGCAGCTTAACTGCGCACATCACATGCTTACTCCAACGTTTACACAGACAACATTACAGCTCTGGCTTTCTGCACCGTGGCACATTAAGAGTTACTACAAATGAAGGGAAATCGAGCCAAGACCAACAGTATTATGAGAAGGCAACCACTAGGTTTCCTTTGTCGATATGTTTCTTTTGTGTTCCTCCATTCATAATACACACTGGAAACAGAGGAAAACATGTGTCTGTGAGCAGGGACAAGCAAACACTGAATGACAGCACCGATGGCACAATTGCAAACCTTGTGAGATGCCTTTTTAGCAAATGGTAATTAAAACCACCTGAATTCTGAAATCCCTGATAAATATTTCATCAGGTGGCTCTTGGTGATTGTTATTGTAATGGAGCAACAATATTCAAATTGCCTTTAGTGAAATTATTGCGGCATTCCCGATCGGCGTTCCTACATACACAGGTTAACAACACGGTCTATGGTTAAACACAAGAAAGCATGTCTTAAAGAAACACAAGGACAGACTGTAGAGAGGTTTGATCTGTACGCATAGGGTTTTCAGAACAAAATAGCACCATGTTATTGTTAAGTTCTATTCTTCCAAATCATTTTGGTTTTATTCATTATGTTTTCCAAAGTTGTGTTTTGATTGTTTCATTGTCTGTGTGTCTCTGAATAGGATTAGACAAAAGCTACTACACTGATTTTCATTAATCATGAAGTCTGAAGCATGGCCTGTTATGTTTTAGAGAAGATTTACAACAGCTTTACAATTTCACTTCAGATGGATTTTAAGCTTTAGTTGAACCATCTTTCTTTTTAACTGACATACAGTCATGTGTGTAGTCATGGTAATGGCTTGTGGTGACATTTCGATAGATTTATGGATGAATATCATGCAAAAAAACACAAACTTTGTGATTATTTAATATTAAAACCCATAAAATGTTTATTGTGCCACCTGGGGAGTATTAGGCAGGACTTCAGAAACCCCTCTATTGTCAGATGAGATGCCTGTGAGTTGTCTCAAACTTTTCTTCTTCTCTTCCCTTAATTTCAACCTGCCTCCTTTTTCCTTTGTGTCTTTTGTGTTTCATTGCATGGTTCGTGCACAATGAAAGCCCCCAAACTAAAAAGTTCAAGGCAGTATGGAATCACACACTGGCTGACAAAAATAATGATTTTTTTTTTTTTTTTTTTTTGTTTAACCACGAAAGTGGCAGAACAAAGCTGACAAGCTTCCACTTGAGTGACTAGCTGACTAATGAGCTGGTAGACTGCAGACAAATTCATGTTGTCTAGAAACATTACATATGATTAGACTCAAACAAACACACTCTGCTCAATGACAAATTTCCCATAGTGTTTATATTTCATGCTTGTAAATAATAGCCTGATTTGTGTCATTTTTACCTCCCAGCTTCAAGCCAAGTGTCAGTCCAGCCCAGGACACTAGAGGCCATCTGGCTGGACGTGGTGGTCAGCTTGCCAATGCACAAACCACTGATTTCTGCTGTCTTTGCAGATTTGGTCAGTTATTCATTCATCCACACTGAGCAGATACCCTGCCTCTTCCTTGAAATAGAAATGATGTGCATTATTTCTATTTATTGAGCTTGCATTTTGTCGCTCTGTGTGGTCGGTATGCATGTGATGTTACATTCACATGCAGTGGCAACATTTAGTTAATGCCTGACAGCTGAATACATGCCCACCTAGTATCTTACATCAGTCAGCTTCCTGTTAAATATTTACTTAGGTTTTAAAATAATGATGTGATATTTCCAGTTCATTAAATAGCTTATTACATTAGTATTGTGTGAAGCATTTAAGCCGCTCCTGACTATACATTGCTTGATGCGAGGCGGTAAAAACACCACACACTGTCATCTCAGTCCAAATCAATAGACTAAATATAAAATTAGATGACCTGACATTGTTTCATAATGCTATAAGAGGACTGATATAGCATCTAACCAATGACTGGTAATTAAAGTAATCATCATCATCACCTCCATCTGTCCAAACCAACTGTGATTAGCCGGGAATGTCACAGGGTCCAGCCTGAAAACACAGGAAAGGAGCAGGTCTGGAGGTCCCATGTCCTTTCACACTATTTCAAGAGGTACTTATGGAATTTGTGCCCAGTGATGCAAAAAAAACAAACTATCAAATAATGCATTTTTAACATTATCATTCACTTATTTACACCTTGGTCCACAAAACCATTTACACCAGAAAATGAACATTTCAACAGCCAGCAGTTGTGCCATCTCAAGCACCAAACAGGAAGCAGGAAAGTTTATAAATCTAGTTCAATTTGATAAGAATTCTAGCAACATAATCCATTGTGGTGTGTGGATTCATTAGGGAAGTGATGTCATTGCAAAAGATAAGGTAGTTTAGTCATTCATACAAACATACAGATGTATTCTCTGTTAGTCTGTTTTGTCTATTCTCTGATGTTAAAGCATTAAAGTAGCTCTAGCGCCCCCTAGAGACACAAGTCCTGCTCATTGAAATACGTCATTGTCTCATATATTCACTAAACCTCCAGTCTTATTATCTATATTCTTACAGTTATGATGAGATTAAACTAAACTCACTCAGTTAACCAAAAACAAAACGACAAAAAAGTAACATAACTCGTGAAAAATCTACCTAAATCTAAAATTGTCTAATATGTGACTAAAAACCGATAATGACACATTCTATTTGGGGTCTTTAAGTTTAAGAACAGACTCAGTGGTTAACGCCACTGGCTTTGGTGCAGAAGGTAGCGGGTTCGAGACCCAGGTGATCCCTTGGGAAAGGTTCTTTACGCTATACATCCCAATAGCCACAAGGGGGCGCAAGCCTCATTGTGCTGGTCCCAAACCCGGTTGTGTCAGGAAGGGCATTCGACGAAGTGAAGGTGATTCGCTGTTGGCGACTCCGACACTGGGATAAAAAAATCCCTTTGTTTCCAGGGATGTTTTTACTCGTACATCACAGGATACGCACAATATCAGTAGATATACGGACCGACATACTCTGGATACGTGGTGTCAATTCTCATAGTCGGAGCATTTCCTAACTCCGGAATGGTACAGTATTGACACACTACATATCTGTTCTCCGTATACAACAACACCGAAAGAAATCATCAAGTAAGATCAGGTACGTCTAACTGATCCCTAATCCAAATTCATGATTCCAGGCTATCTAGCTATCAGCATCCACAGCCCACTTGTTAATTCAACTGTTTAATTTAAGCAGACAACTGTTTTCATAGTTTCACTCCTGCCAAATCATATTTAGCCACTTCAGCGGCTTGTACACCGACTGAAAACTGATGTCGTCACCCCTGACCCTCGTCCACACATTTCCGTTTAGGCCGACTCCAAATTACAAGTCGGTGACTGGCAGAATTCCTTACTAAACACAAAGACAAGCCAAGCATACACAACAAGCTTCATTTGTATCCTGGCATGTACTTGTACTGACTGACAAATGTAAAATAACCAGTGTGCTCTGCTCTGACTACTAAACACAGTGTCTGCCACATTTGTGTGCGGTGCAGATCTGGTGAAACAGCACTCACGATATCCAACGGATGGCAGGAGGTGACAGAAACTTGAAACTATGTAATGAAGACCTTAGGGATGCCTTATGGCCGTGGTAGAATCACTTATCTTTGTGCAGTGGTTTTACAGGCAGGTTCTTCCATTTATTTACATTTTAGAAGTACAGAAATTCATTAATGCAGTCAAAAGTGTCTTAAGGCAAGATCGTGCTGTACTAGAATACCAAAGCCTAGCCATGTAATCTATTGGGGATGTGCTCATGTTTTTGGATGTGTTTGTAACAACAGCTTGTTATCCTAAACAGTGGAAAAAATAACATATACCGATGGCTTTGTTTCATGCAATTAAAGCAGCAGGGGGGCAAGTCGAGGGTAATTTGATTTTACTTTCATGTTTGTTCTTAGCTTTTGTCATCAATTCCAATGCAACCTGAAACTCTGTGGTTGGTAAATCTGTGCAATACCTTGCGTTTCAGAAATTAGGCCTTTTTATTATTATAACTAGACATACTGCAAATCAATGCTGCTTTATTTTGGGTTTTTTTTTTCTTCTTTTTTGTGAGAAATAATACGAAAAAAATAGTAATAACTAAAATATATATTTTTTTAAATCAATGCTCCATTTGTGTTGAGGATATTGTCAACTCAGTAGAATGTATAATTAAATACTGATTTTCACTTTTTTTTTTGTTTGTTTTAGGTTGATTTTAACATCAGGTCAGGGATACAAGGTAAATCACTAAGTCTCTTAAGTTTCTTTCCATTAATGAGCATCATTCCTGTCAAATACAGCAATAAAACAATGTCAGGAAATTGCCTAAATGTGCAAACTTCGAAGATTTTATTGATTTCTTTGTTTTGGACATAAATGTTGGTATATACGGTACAATGGGTCACACTACTTAGTGACGCTAACCTTTACAAATCGTATCTTTTAAGGCAGTGCATGTTTCCTGTATTTTCTTGTTGTATGACAAATAAATGTTCATCCTCATTTCAAACACGTAACAAACAACAGATCGACTATTTTTTTTAATTTTATAACATTCGAACCACATGTTTAAGACAAATATTACAAATAATTGGAAAGGTCCAAATGCCATCTTAAATATACTCAAAGGGTAGAATTTAGTTTCAAATGTTTTAGATGAAAAATATTAAAAATTACGTCTATTTTTTTCACAAAAGTTCCAATAACATTTTCACCCTAAAATATATACCATAAAAAAATATTTTATCATGTCTGAATAGCAAGAGTTCATGGATGGACAAAGCCAAAAACATCACAGATGGACAAGAAATTAAATATCAAATTAACATTTTCTGTTTTTTTTTTTTACAATATATACAACGTCCAAATGATATTAACATTAGAATCAAATCCATTTTGCATAGATATATGCATTTATTAATTTTAAACAATTTTTTTAGAAGATGACAAATAATATCAATGTATTTAGAATAAATTTAGTTTATTTATGAGAGTTTATAAAATGAACCCAGAATGACTGAATTGCTATAGATAATTGCAATATCATTTTTTTTTTTTTACCAGATCTTAACCTTCCCTTAACCTAAGACTGTTTTACAGTGTCGTATATTTAAGGTTTGCTCATGATCATGTAACATAGACAATATTTTCCTGGTGTCCAGGGTGTCGGATGTCATGCATTAAGCATCGAATGAAAAATAAATAAATAAATAAATCAAATATTTCTGGTAATTGTGAGGTGTTATTTATGCTCACTTTTGAATACTTTAGGATTGTATGAGTTTATTGATTTCCTATACTGTCAATGAGTCCTATGGAAAAACTATCTCTTGTCAATGAATTCATGCTGCATCAGAGCTGTTCAACTGAATTAGTATGTTAGTTTGGAATATACGGCTCCACTGCTGTCTGCAAACAGCTAAAAAAAACACAAAAAAAAACACCACTCAGCCTCATTTTGCAGTCGATGTCATGATATTTCTTTTCAAACACAACATTTTTTTTTTTTTAACATAGGATTAGATGACAATGACAAAAGCATAAAAAATAAATTTAAAAAATCACAAGACATCCTGTAGTTATTTAGTCTGTGTATTGATGCGAACACGTATGGATTTTAGGACTCGATGCATCAGTGGACTGCTGAAAAATTAACTCAAATCTAACAGAGGCTGAAAAGAAACGACGACTATACAAGAAACAACGCACTGACAAAAGGTCTGTTTGTGCGATGTGGAGGCTCGTAAAGACAAATCTGCAACAACAAATAATATCAACAGGACAGGAAGTGTCAGATAAGCGCGTGTGGGTGGACATATCTCTGCATTTGAATCAGCTCCTCATCAAATGCCAGACAGTGTATTTGATGTGTAGGACATGCCATGCAGTCTGCTGATGATCTTAAAGGAATCTTATCACATCTACAATGAAACGCTCAAAATGCACCACACTGTGCTGCATGGGAAATAAGAAGAAAAAAAAAGAAAAAAAAGAAAAATAGAATATTCAGATCATTTTCTTCAGCCTCAGTGATGGGTAACATGGAGCCATTCCTTTACTTCCTGCGCATTACTGCAGACATGAAAGAGGACTGATGGCTTTTTGCCTTTTTACTGCATTTCTCCTGGGGTAATTGCTGTTTCTTCCTTACTTTTAAAGCTCTGACAGTCTGACGGAGCTAAATGACAGCCTAGCAGTAACTGAATTACAGGGAATAGAGGGATCCAAGAATCACCTCCTTTCGACTCCTTCGTTAAGTGGTCTGATTGCGTGGTCATGTCCTAGGCATTAGGACATCCATTTCCTTGGCGACTTCTCCATTCGCGTGTCAAAATGTGTCTGATACAATGCTGGAATTTGTATTTAGAACACTTAATGGTTTCAGTAAGTAAAAAAAAAAAAGACCCACAGCAACTCAAAATCGCGAATGTCAACAGTTGTTTGCTTTTTTTTTTTTAATTTAATAAATTTACTTTAATGAGAATGAGACAGGCAACAGCATGCTTCTGGAAAATAAATGACAAAAGCAATATGTTCATGGTGAGTGTCTTGGAAAAATATGCAAAATTGTTAAGAGGGTTTTCTCTGCCATCTTACTGAGATGATTTGCCTCATTTGTGACTGTGAAATGCAGTTTGAAATCACAGAATGTGGCACCCCGGAGTAGCTGTCATTATTACACTGAATAGCAAGTCATGTAAATGTTCAGTTTCTCTGTGGCTTGTTTCTGCAGCTAGGGTTTGCGGAATTTAATATGAGACACCGGGTCTTCATGTTAGCGGGGTGATTTAACGTTCTGTTTTGCTAAAAGGAATAGTTTGGATGAGAGGAGCTGTGGATTTAAAAAGAAAAAAAGTAGCTTCAAATATTCTTTTAGTTTTCTGATGAGGATAAGACAATGTTGGTTATGATGTGTTACTAAATATGAAGTAGGATAGCAGCTGGAGTTGGTTTCAGTTTTCAGCGCACTGTCAATGTAAAAAATAGTTGCGACAAACAGGAAGAAAACTCCAAGACACTCTCTTTAACCCTTGTGCGGTGTGCAAATTTTTGTTATTCAGCCAGTGTTTGTGGTCGTGGTGGTCACGCTGCATTTGTGTGTTTTTTTTATTTAACATAATCAAACAATTTTATGTTAAAATACTCAAAGGATGTTTACTATATCTCAATTTACAGTTTACTATATCTAACATAAAAAGCATATATGTCTACTTTTAGGAATTAAAGTGCTATTCATTTTATTTTATTTTTTTTAAATAAAATCAAAATATGAGAAGAAAAAAATCATTAAAAAAAGAATTGGTCATTATTATTCTTTTACTAAAAATGTAAACGGGTCCCACAGACCCAACCACCATACAAGGGTTAAGCATTAAAATCCCTTTATACTCACAGTATGGTCATATATAGACCTTGAGGTTTACTTTAGGAATCCCTTTTTCCAAAGAGCACCTCAAACAAACTCTTTTTTTGGGTCCTAGAACCATCCCTTCTCAGGGGTGGCTATTGCCAACAACCTCGCAATACGATACATATACCAATACAGGGATATATGTGCATTCTGGTACATGGTATTCAGTGTAATATGCATCCCAATATTTTAGGCCTATATATATTTTTTTTTTACACTTTTTACTTTTTTTTAACATTTTAAAGAAAACAGACATATGTATACCCAAATGTTCTTTTTTTAAATTTTTTTAAAATTTTGCTGTAGAGCAACAATTCCACTGTAGTTCATGTAAAACACTGCATTAAGAACTTGGCTGTAG
>JAPSES010000081.1:1578949-1591253 GCA_029822895.1 Maxillicosta whitleyi | reverse complement strand
CTTTTGTGGCAGTTACCAAATGAATGTCTCTATATATAACCTTTTCCTAAGTGATTTATCATAATTTATTATAATATTATCCCCTAAATTTAGCATTTTTTTCCCAATGGATGTCATGCATTTTCCTATGTTTACATAACTGATCATTTAGAAAGCGTCAAGTCAAAGGTTATTATGTCAAAAAAGGTGACTTTTTCAAACAAATTTCTCATTAACTGAATATAAACATAAACTGTCCATCCAATGCCATTAATCAAATTCCATGGATTTTATTAGCGAATCAATGTTGTAGAAGATGACAGTGTTTCCACGGTAACTACAGGGCCTCTGAAGGTCCAAATGGGTCATATCTGATGACCATGAAGAGATGATAAACTGCCTTTCACACCAATTATTTACATGTATTGATAGAATTAATGGATATTTACATCAATATATTCTTTCAGTGGATGTTTGGGTCTTTATGGGTTAAAAAAACTGTTAATTACAGTCGAACATCAATTAGCAATTGACCCTCAGTCTTGCTCCTGCAGATCAGGTATATCAAGAAAATAATGTTACGGTAATAGTATGAATATCAGTGTATTATGGGATGGTGCATAAGCTTCCACTGTGTCAGCTGATATGGAACTAAAACAACAAAACCTGTGAATGTACACGAGAACAGCAGTAGAATAACTGTCCACTGTAGCCACCGGTATGTGCGAAAGGGTTAAACCTGCTTCCATGCTTCATTTAGAATGTACAAGCATTTGGAAATATGGATACAAATGACAACAAACTGTATTTATCCATGTGTGAGAAGTAGAAAATGACTTGTGTACTGTAAGTGATGACTGAGATGACAGGTTAAGAGTAAAAAAAAAAAAAAAAAAAGAACAGATCAAGAAAGGTGAAAAAAAAAGTGAGAGCAGGGAAAATACGTAGAGAAGGAGAAAGGAGACAGAACAAAAGGACACATGAGAATACAGTCATGTGCCTACTGAGCCGTAGCGCTCATGGCTGGGCTGTGGCACTCATTATTGATGTAGTAGAAAATTTGCGCCGACAGGAAACGAAGCTGCCAGCTGTCCCCCCCATTATGACATTATCTCAGAAGAATGGCCGGCAGTGGCAGTGTATGTTATCACCCGAGCCGCCCCTTGGCATGTCCAGGGGAGAACTCTGTCCCTCAGTGGACATGCACATTTACACAATGTCCACACACACACACACAGAAGCCATGGAGAATAAAAAAAATAAAAAAAAAATCACATAAACATTCATTCACAGCTGCTCAAACTGCTTCATGAAAACACACATCACACAAATAGAAAAATGGATACAACTGCAGCCTTTTGACAGAATGAACAATGTCCTAACATCGGCTTCACGTCAGCCTCAAATAAACTCTGAATTTCAACAAATTGCTCTGTAATGCGGGATGTGAATTCAAGCTGTTTGTACGACCGTTATTATTAAAATAGTGAGCAGAAGAAAACAGAAGTGGACATACGGCACACAGCAAATTTGCTATGTCTAATGTGTTTAGTCTAAGATGTTGCTCCGGTGTCCATTGGCTATTGACTGTGAATTCCCCAAGGCTGCAGCACTATGCAAATTCTAAACATAAAAAAGGAGAAGGAGACAGATTGAGCCTGTCATCCTGTTATAAAAGGCATTCACCCAAATGAACCCAATGCAACAGCTCCCAGAATATGGGCAAAATTAGTTCCACTGAAAGACGTTTTATTCCTACATTATGAAGCTTAGGTAACATTTTGGCTACATTTATAACATATGAGGACAGTTTGTGGAGCAGATGTGCCATACAATATATCTGTTTTATCCCCCTGGAGCACCATCAACAGCACACGTATGGCATAGGGATGCATGAGGTGCAAGGAAAAACAAAATGTGAGCCTTGAGTTTAAGATTGTGTTGTGCCATCAATTTTTGGTGCAGCATGCTTTGAAAAATCTAGTTTAACCCTAGAGAGTTAACGTCTCTAGCACCGGTGTCAAACATATGGCCCTCGGACCGAAATTGGCCCGCCAATGGGTCCAATACAATACATTTGGAAGAAGAAGAAGAAGAAGTTACAACTGATCAAGATAAACATTAAACACAGACAAACAATACAGAAAGAATACATAATAATAATAATGACAGATTCAATTTTTTTCTTTGTGTTTGTGTTGCATGAAAGTGATTCCATTCACAAAGTATCCTTTAACAAAACATGCAAATAACCTGAAATGTCTTAAGATTTATTTTTTTTTACAAATATTTTACAAATATTATATATACTATTGTTAAAAATTGCACTTATTTTTCTTCTAAATTTTCAGTTACTCACAATTTTAAAGGACCACTTATAAATGTAAAAATAATTATTACATACTGCTTTATTTTTTCACTCTAAAACATAAAGGAAAGATTAGAGTTGACATTATTTACATATTATTATGCTATTATTTTACTGGTCCGGCCCACTTCAGATCATGCAAGTGGCCCCTGATCTATAAAGGGATACTGTTACTAAGCAACAACCAGCTGATACTGGCAAAATGACTGACGACAGTATGATTATGCTGAAAAGTGGAAACCTTTTTGATGCAAGTTTATTAAAAAATATGGATATTTTATTTATTGGTTCATTTAACAATGACAGTGCACATTAATAAAATTGCTGTGAATGCACCAGAGTGAGCCAAGAGACTATATCCCATTTCTGTGTTAAAGGGCCATGTGCACCTAAACTCATAAAACATTGAAATAGCAGAACATACTGTGCTTACATTATATCTGTTCAAGGATATATGCCTCAGTATTATATTTCAGTATCAGAACATGAGTACAGGCCCTTACTTTGAGTGAATGTGCCAGAACTTTCTCCAGCTCAATACAGACAAGACTGAAGTGATTATTTTTGGCCCAAAAAAGAAAGGTCAAAGGTCAGTGCTCAGCTTGACTCCATGTCATTGACTCAGACCTGAATTTTAGCAACAATTTCAAAGCTGTTACTAAGTCGGTCTATTACCATCTGACGAACATCACCAGAATCAAGGGTTTTCTGTCCAAGCAAGACACAGAAAAACCTGCCCATGCCATTTTCAGTAGGTTAGATTATTGGGGCCAATTATTATTGCCAACAACCTTGCGATATGATACATACCGTGATATATCTGCATTCCGGTACATGGTATTCATGGTATATGCATCCTGATATTTTAGGCCTATATATATTTATTTATTTTTACACTTTTGACTTTAACATTTTACAGAAAATAGAAACATGTATACCCAAATGTTATTTTTATTTTGCTGTAGAGCAACAATTCCATTGTAGTTCATGTAAAACACTGTATTAAGAACTTGGCTGTAGTGCACAAATAAAGATGGTTTTAATAAACTTAAAACATGCAAAGTCAGATGCTGTTTCAGAAACTTGATAAATTAATTATTTGTTGCAGGTGAAATATTGATACTGATGCCTCCGTATCGATACATGTATCGTGAAGAGGCCAATGACATATCCCCGTATTGATATTTTGAACACACCCCTAGTCTTCACAGGTCTAAATGCAGCTGCAGCTGATCTAAAATGAGTCCAGACTAACACCATAAACTGGACCAAATCACACCGGTTCTCAGATCACTACATTCACTTCCTGTGAGTCAAAGGATAGAGTTCAAACTCTTCCTCCTGGTTTATAAAGCATTGAACAGCCTTGGACCCAGACACATCCTACACTTGTTAGTTCCATATGAAGCATCCTGACACTGAGGTCATCAGGGACAGGTTTACTGTGCGTTCCCAAAATCAGAACCAAAGTGAAGCAGCGTTCAGTTCTTCTGCTCAGTCTCACCTGTGGAACAAACGTCCTGAACACCTGAGGTCAAACTGTTTAAATCAGGCTGAAAACATTAGTGTTTACTGCAGTTTTAACTCTTGTTGTGTTTTTCAAATGAACTTTAAAATTACATTTTATTGCTGATGATTTGAATGTGTTTCAAATTAAAAAGTCAGTTTTTTTTTAAGTTTTTATATTTTCACTTTTTTTTCATGCCTCTTTGTGATGCTTTCATGTTTCATGTAAAGCACTTTGAATTGTCCTGTACATGAAATATGCTGTACAAATAAACTTGTCTTGCTTTGCCCAGTGAACATCCATCTGATGTACGCTGGTCTGCACCACAGGACTTAACCAAACTTTCTCTTTATAAAGTGTCTTTTTTTTTGTTTCCTACACATCTACTCTGAAATGCACAAATCTGCACCAAACACATGGAATTATCTACAACTTACTCTCAAGGTGGACATTAATATCAGACCATTTTACCACAGTGAGAATATTAACTTCTGTATCTAAACAACAATGAGGAAATTCTACTTTTTTAGGCTTAAATGTGCCACTGGGATAGTTTGACCACACATCCACCTCATTAGTTCATCATTTACACCATATTCTCATTTTCTTTACTTGGTCTAATCACCACCAGGTCATTTCAGTTACAGTCAAACACATATTTAATCACTTCACATGCAGAGTTTGCTTAATTTTGTGTTTTAATCGTACACTGTTATGAGTGTTGTTGAAAGTTACCATGTGTTGGAGTTCTTCCTCATGGGGAAAAAGGTGTGGCCAAAGGTGCAGCAGCCTTTAATAGTCCTGCCCTTTTATTAGGACTGTTCTATGGACAATGACATCATGGTATTGTATTCAATTGTATTAGAGTCTCCATTGTGTTTTGTGTTCTATGGTTTGGCCAAGCCTGTATATATGTTCGTCCTGTGTCTCATTATGTGGGTCAGTTTGTGCTGTTCTTATACCAGTTAAGTGTATATGATTACAGTTATGTTAGTGTGACCTCTTTTTTATAGGTTTAAGAATTTGTAAATTTCCTTTGTAAGCCTTCTGGACTTTTGTTGGGTAAATAAAACCCATTTGGAAATCTTTAATTGAGTCTCCTTGCTGATTTGCCATTGGATCCATAACACAGAGGAATACAGTTTCATAGTCTAATTGTAGAGTTTTAGCTGTTACTCTGTGAAGGTCTGCAAACATTACATATTCAAGGCTCTTTACTGCTCTTTTCTGGAATAGGTAGACAGAAGCCCAAGCACCCTTGACTGGTCTGCACACATTTCTGATCTCACATCTATTAAATGCCATTTAAATTAATTGGAAATCCAGCTGTAACAACCTAAAATGAGTGTCTGACCCCACTAATGTTTTATTTTTTGTGGTTGAGTGGGAGCAAAAGCCTGCAGCCCGACATCCTAAAATGGAGGCAGCTGCAGACTAATTCCCAAAAGAAATGGGATGAGTCATTAACAATAAATAAAGGGTTTAATATTTAGGTATCTGCATCATTGGGGCCGTAAAATATTTACCTATGGTGAAATGTAACCATGTAGTTATTTTGCTACTATAACTGACCAGTGTTTGAGATTTCAACTTTTTAAGGAGGTTTCTAATGTTTTTCACTTCCTCGTTACTGTTCTTATGATGTGTGCTACTGGAGGAACGTATTCATCATGTGAAAGAACATCTTTTCCGATGACCATGTTTCCCTTATGAAAGAGATCCTGATGCCATCGGGTTTTATCTGCTTAAATAACGGTTAAATAAAAAAAATAATAAAAAAAAAGTGGCTACTTCACAGTTCACAGTAAACCTTTTTTGATCCTGCAAATATAGACCGTCATCTAAACAGATATGTGGAACTACTTATAGTAGAACTCCAAACACTGTTAGAGAGAAGGTTGAAGTGGTTTGATTCAGCGGTTTTGTTCAGTGTTTGACCATGAGTCGACAATGGTTTCTTTTATTCATAAGATATGCTAGATAGTTTTGTATGTACTGTATGTATAGAGAGAAAAAAAAAAAGTTGTGGAGTAGTTCACCAATGAAGAACAAAACAAATCTCCCATAGCAACCTCGTTCCACAGGTTGTGAATTCCCTTGCCATAACATTTCGGAATGACAAACTGTTAAAGCCAATAAGTCTTTGGTCCGGCGAATAACTGTACTAAGGCATCGAAACAACCTCTTGGCTTAGAGTCAACATGCTGCCATGACGCATCTACAACAGATAAAATATCAACTATAACCACTTGTATATAAAGCATCTCAGAAGCTGAAAGTGAGGGATGAAAAATAGGTCCACATATATTAGAATACTTAACATATAATATAGTAGCAAAGGAATGGATGATATGCACATAATAACACCACCTTGGATAGAGAGGCCGCATACCATTTGTACATTGCACTGCCACCTTATGTTTTATGCACATACTAATAAGCCCCCTCATACTGAGACAGTGCAGGTGACGTGTATGTTTATGGGCCACTCTCATTAAAACAGAAAGAGATTGGACTTTTTCTAGTAGCACCTTGGCAGCTTCTGTAACATTCCTACACACCCTTATAGCTAAACCTGACATCCTATCTAGGAGGAGCCTCCCCAGCAGTGTGCCACCATAGACAAAAATAGATTTGAACTCTGCCCAGCAACCAGCCTGCGCTGCAGATCTCTACCAAGTGTGTGCCACGCTAACGGGCAGACTCCCCTCGGGGTGAGGTGATTCCTCCGAGCAGGGCCGACAGGACAGGATAGATGTGAACAAGACCTCCTCCGCACCAGCTTTCACCATGAACTCGAGGTGTCACAAAGAGGGATGCGTTGTCTTCTGGATTATTCTCGCCTTTCTACCACGCACTGATGCCAAGAAGGCTTACATTTAGTTTAATTGAAATTGTAAGAAAAAAAAAAAAAAAAAAACTTCCTGTGAAAAATGGGCACAACAGCTTTTTTTTCCTACTTTGCTGAATTCTTTTTTGTAGCCTCGACTGCCACTGAGTCATCACCTTGGGAGATGAGGAGGCATTTCTTCTCATTAAAATTTCTTGCTACATCTACATGGTCATGTAGTGACTTGTCAAAATATCTCCACTCCACCGCCCAGTGAGACCTGAGAGTTAAGCTCTTAAGTGCAAAATCTCGTCATCACTGAACAAGTGAAAGTAGCTGCTGACCTCTGTAGTGTGAACCCCTCTGGTACAATACAAGGCTGTCAGCCTGGCTTATACCACAGGAAACACAGAGATTCTAAAGGAAAAGTGCACACAGTCATGGATCTGATTCATAAAAAAAAAAAATAATAATAATAAAATAAAGCTAAAAGAAGCTTAAATCTTGCTGCCAACAGAGCATAGATCAGGTACATTTTCTGCTGTCTCTAATACATAACTAATGTTATTTTAATCTTTCATAAATTACATAAAACACTGTTACACCCAGTGTGTGTTCTCGTGTCCTTGATCAGAGTACTCAGCCATGTAAAGTGTGATTCCAAACTACTGGGAGCAACAATAATCTGAGAAAACAAAGAATTCTCCAACACCTTACATGAAGGCTACCCGTCAATCATAGCATCATTAGCATAATCAACAGGAGTTTAACTACTGAAATGGAAGAGTTAAAACAACTATGAATTATTGAATTACTATAAACAAGTAGCATAATAAGTATAAGGATCGGATTTGCTAGTATAGTTGTGTAACTTTAATCAAATATTTGGCATATACAATGCATACATTTTAATAGTACTTGTTTTTTTGTATTTACTCTTTAGTTTCAACAGTGTAAAAATTTCCCAGGAATTATAACTTGATGTTTATGGTGACGTGAGCAATGCCTGGATTGAGATGTAGTCAATGATACTGAGACTACAGATATAATAACTACATAACAGCCTTAGGGTATTTCGAAGGGAAACCAGAGGCTAATTTATCTGAAGAGTATGGGAGAAGTGAATCACTGATTTGAATAAAAAGTGTCTTATAGCAATTAGATGACTTTTGTGATCTTTAACATCTTACCCATTGGTTAGAAAGCAAATACATATACTTGTAGTGATTTTCTTCTTCAAAAATCAAAATCAATTGGACAAATAGCCAAACATTTTAGGAATAATTAATGCACTCTGCTGAACCACTGGACTAAGTCCTGTAAACTAGACAGCTGACACTATTGGCTTAAAGTGATACACATAATCAAAGCTTAAGCTAATTAGCTGTGGGTTCGCTAACAACAACACTGAAATTATTGTAGCATTTACCACGCTGAACAGGAGGACTGAAGTGGGGACCGTACACTGGAATACAACTCAGCTATGAAATCTTCAATGAGAAACTCAGGAATAAAATAAATAAAAATGATACCTACATACCTTCGTAAGGGTTTAATATTGTAGCTATATAAGATGCACTATTGCAATGTAATGAAGACACCAAAACCTTCCCTGTACTGACCCAAATGTATTATTAGGAGACAATCGACAACTAGAATGTTGCAGCCACTCAGTGATATATAATAACGCAGTACAGAGCTGTACGTGTTTCTGAATACTATGTTTTTAATATACTGACCATCATATCTTGCCATTGGATGCATGTCATTGAGATTCAGTGTAGCTTTTTTTTTTCTTTTTTTGTCAGGGCATTTATTTAAATGTAAGATTCACAAAATTCTTGATATATGGTAAATAGCACCCTTGATATCGCAGGTCACAATACAAAGCAGAATCGTTATATGCAGACAGCCACAGCACAGTGTTAGCATATTTTCTGTTTTTCATGGTCAAAAAGGGTACTGGTTTATTGAGATGTCATGGCAACAAAACCAGCTCATTTTATTTAGTATACTTTGCTGTACAGTTGGATTTCTTCGCCACTTTGCTTGCACAAGGTAAATGCTGCATTACATGTACTATAATGGAACAAAAATTTAAAAAAAAAAGTGTGCAGGGTCACATGTTTGCTCAGCAACTAGGGTAATGCAATAGTGCTTTTTCCCACACTGAAATGACTATTTACAGCTCGCCTCTAATGGGATATTACTTTCAAAAAGGAACTGACTGATCAACGGGGCTTTGAATTCACATCCAAAGAGAAATATTTCTCACTTACTATTCTGCTATCGGGGGAGTTTCACATGGACTGTTTTTCACCCCCACGTTGCACAAGAGTGCGTTCTGGAGGTCCGATGAATAAAAATGCCGTGTCAACCAGGAAAGAAGAAAGAAAATCTCCACTCAGAGCTGTCAGTGATTTTCCCTTCTTGCCTTTACCATGGAAAGCTAGTAAAAAGTTCACCTTCCTCACACAAATTGGCTGGGAGATTTATTTCTCCCCTGACATTTTCTCTGGAGATGCCACCAGGAACCTGGGCATCTGCTCTTTGGAGAGAGATGACAAGGCTATTGTTAGGGGCTGCAGTGGTGGAAAGCTATTCTCTTGCCTCATCTCCTTTGTCCCATTTCTATTTCTCTCAATATCCTCCATTCTCTTTCTTACTCCTCATGAAACCTGTCAAAAAGTGATGACAGCCACTTAAGAGGCAAAGGCCAGGGCTCACATCTGTCTATTTCACCTTATTAATTTCAATATCATTCCGCTTTATCATATTCAACGTCCCATGAGACAATTGAGTGAAATCATTGGTGTCAGGTACGAATGTGCATTATGACAGGCGGTAATTGTCACACTCTCTTGGGCTTAAAAGTATTCTCAACAGTAATATTCCCTTTTATGTCTACACCACCGCCTTTTATTCTGATCTTGAAGAAAAAAATGATAAAGAGATCAAATAGAAGAAGAAGAAAAAAAAAAAGGAGACCCATTCTATTATGGTTACAGTTTAGGAATGCTGAGAGATAACTGCCAAGCATTCACTGACTGCATAAGAAGCTCATACTATTCCTATTGTGTTCTGGAATCTGGCTGACTGGTTCAAATTGGAAGTGCTGCTCCTCCAGCAGCCCCTGGGAAGGCAGTGTGGGTGTTAAGGCAATGGGGACTAGCACGCATACGTCACCAGGGCCAGATTAGGGGAGTATGACAGGGCAGACCCCTAATCCATCATCTGGGAGATTACAGGAACATGACACAGCGCACCACCAAATCCCTTTAATCATCCAAATGTTCTATTCTGAGCCAATGGTACTGTTGGAAGAACAATAAGGGCTCAAGGGAAAGGAGCTGTCGGAGAATATTTTCTCCCCGGGCCTTGCTGGCTTGCCTCATGACACTCACAAGCAGCTTAGGTTTCAGTAATATGGAAGAGCTACTCTGGATGGGGCCAAGTCAATTAAGCTCGACCAGTGTTTTTTTTTTTTTTTATTTTTTTTTTTTTATGAAGGGATGTTAAAGAGGCAGGGGATATAGGGATGAGCAGACGATGCTTGTCTTTGATGTCCCGTGGGGTCTGACAAATCCCTCTGTGGCACAATTGCGAGAAAGGGCAATTAGTGTGATGAAGCGGGTGTGCCATGTGAGTCAATCTTATTACACCCTAAGAAAACAGACTGTCTCAATCATTTTCCCTCAAAAAAGATAAGGTTTGTGTGTGTAACAAAAAAAAAAAATTGCAAAAAGTGGCAAATGTGACCTAGCAACAGAAAAGAGAGGCGTAGACATACATAAAGCATGTTAAATATTGTGGATCAGGTGTATGTACCTGTAAAACATCTCATGATACTATTAATAAAAATGACAACTAAGTTTTCTGATGAAGCCGACCCGAGTAACTTTAAGATTTCTAGTATTGCTATGGTAAGTGACATGAAAATGAAGTCTTTTTTTTAAATTTCCGTTCTATTTGTGAAAAAAAAAACCTAAATAACATAACATGAGGAATATTATCAGTATTATTCACTGTCATTTTTATTAAAGTCTGTATTAAAGTGTATTTTAAAGTCTGTTTCATGTCACTTTCATGTTATCACATATAGTCCTGTTTGTTTCTATTTTCAACACAGCAGGTACCTTTAGTCTCATATTTTCCGGTGCAGTGGGGCTTAATATCAATCAATGTAATGCCTCAAACATCAGAAACTACATAGTCCACCTAAATTTTCTTCAATAAGATGCAAAAGAACAATTATTCTACCCAATACAACCTGGTCAAAAAAGTTCCATACTCTAATAATTAGCATTAGTCTTGTTTCGCCTTCAGGTTTGACTATCGTACACATTTGCACTTTTTAGTACTGTGTCAATAAGTTTATGCAATGTAACAATATTTATTTCTGTCCATAGTTGCATTAGTTTTTCCACTATGATCTTGTATCAGAGTTGGACTGCAGAATATGCAGTCTCCTCCATCATGTCCCAAAGATTGTAAATGGATGACTTCATTTATTTGGACACATAATGTTGTGAACCTAGACCTGATCAACTGAACCTACACTATGTTTTAACACTGGGCTGTACTGTAGGCTCTAGGCATGATCTGTAATCACCTGCCTCTCTTCTGCACCCATCACTTTGGCACAGTGTCAGTGTGGACTCAGACCACATTCATTTTTTTTTTTTTTTTACCATTGAAACAATATTCATTCTTTATGCCCTGTAGCAATAAATGAGAAGCCACTCATCTACTGCGTCATTAGGGTTGAATATCTTGCTACCAGCTGAAATCATATTAACCACTGCATGCATTTATCCAGTGACTGTACCTTTTTGCTTTTACAACTCCTTTTTCTACGTGCACCTAATGTCAATGAAAACTCACGATCTGATCAAACTTCTGTGTTCGGCAACTTCTAAACAAGACTGTCTTATTATTAATTTTTCTCAGATAAATTTAACCGAATTTTATTGGGACAGTATCACATCACCAGTTTAGAAAGTTTCCCGGTGCTGCAGTGGTTAGCACTGTCACCTCACAGAAAGAAGGTTCTGAGTTTGACTCCAACACCAGGAACCTTTCTGTGTGGAGTTTGTATGTTCTCCCCATGGGTTCTCTCCAAGTGCTCCAGCTTCCAAAGACTATTAGGTTAACTGGTTAATCTAAATTGCCCATTGGTGTGAGATTGATTCATTTTTTGTCTCTTTATGTCCTGGTCATTACTAAAAATGAGAATCAGTTCTTGATTACCTTACCTGGTTAAATAAATGTTCAATAAATTACTGAAAACCTCAATCAACTGGATCTGGATTTACATGTGGAAAAAAAAAAAAAAAAAGAGAAATGACTGACATGGCAAATAGGGGTGTGTTCAAAATATCGATACAGGGATATATCATCGCGAGCCTCTTCACGATACGCGTATCGATATGGAGGAGTCAGTATCAATATTTCACATGCAACAAATAATTAGTTTATCAAGTGTCTGAAACGGCATCTGACTTTGCATATTTTAAGTTTATTAAAGCCATCTTTATTTGTGAACTACAGCCAAGTTCTTAATGCAGTGTTTTACATGCACTACAGTGGAATTGTTGCTCTACAGCAAAATTAAAAAAAC
>JAPSES010000081.1:1543666-1559259 GCA_029822895.1 Maxillicosta whitleyi | reverse complement strand
GTTGTGAGTATTTATTAGATATTATGGTAGTATTTTACAGATTTGACCCACTTTAAATTGAATTGTTCTGTCTATGAACCCTGAATTAAAATAATTGTTCATATCTTAGTTAATTTTTTGCATTCCACCAAGTCATCACAAGGGCCGGAGTGGACCCTTTGGTGGGCCGGATTTGGCCCCCGGGCCCCATGTTTGACACCCCTGGTTTAGTTTGTCAGACCATCACATTAAATTATTTCAGTATTTATATATATATATATATATATAAAAGACAAAGTGCACTGTCCAGAGAAGTAAAACAATGCTCTTCATCTGACTATTTCCACCATAAGGTCAGTCGGATGTCATGCCTTTTCATGTCTGACCTAGTTCGAACAGCGGCCTCTCTGAAATATCCTGTGTGATGCTTAAAATTCACTTCCATTTTGAGATTCTTCCTCTTCTATTCGCTGACTTTCAAATGAATCATTTTCAGTCATCTTTCCCTGCAACTTTCTCCCTCTGTCTATCTCTTCTTTTTGTCCGTATGCAAATGGATGCCCTAGATAGTGTATTTGTTGTTCCATTTACAGATACTGTATAAGTCAAGACAACGATCAGAAACAGAAGGCGACGCCTCATTTTTAGTGTTTAATATAATAAACAGTAATATTATGACAATTTTCAGTGCAAAGCAGAGTATATTTGAACTTGCTTCGGTTCAACTTTAATATACAACTGCCTCTGTGATATTTACATACCGATATGCAGAGGTAATCTAAATCTTCAAAATGAGATTTTTTTTTTTCTTTGACATTTTCAAGGCAATTACGTAAATAAAGCAAGGTTGTGGATTATTCTAACACTGCAAATTGGATCATCAGTCTTATATTTGCTCACTGATCACCAGAGGAACAAAAAGATGCGCTATAAATCACATACGCCACATGAAAAGACAACAGAGAAAACCGCAGCCAAGACAAAAGAAGATACAACATGAAGAAGTTATTGTGTTTGTCATTACATAATTCGGAATTCAGGGCATGCCCAGCTCAGCATTCAGCAACATTTACCACCATTGACCGGGCAACATCGTTTGATCAGCACTTAATGACACTTAACACAATCGCTTGAAGACAGCCCTGCTTATTAAGAGAGGAACAGATGTTTTACCAAAGCGATCTTGCTGTTTTAATTAGCCATTGATACTAAATGCATTACTACTAGCAAACAGTGCAGTGTGAAATATTACCATGTGCCACGGTAGGAACTGAACCCTGAGCAAATTGTGAGAAAGAGTCCCTCAACTGAGGGGTGGAGATGATAAAAGAAAACAATCAATGGCAATTGTTAGGAGAGCAGAAATTGTGGGGTGCCGCAACAAACAGTGATTTGACCATATACTTGTTCTGTCATCTAAGGGCTGAGGTGCAGTTTAGAAGATTCACAGCCCGATATACAGCTCTGAAACATCTGGTGGTTTATCTACGGAGTGGGCCCCATGCTGTGGATGTGGAGAACATCTCTAGGACGGAAACAATCATCATTTCTTTCCCCTTATGACATTCCCCAGACAATGGCACAATATTACACCAGCCGTTATTCATTCAAACAGGTGCACTCATGAGGCTGCTTCCAAACTCAAGAGTACAGATGGCTGCTGTTGGAAGAATAAAATACAAGTATCATTAACTCCAGGATTGGAAACCTATAGCTCAACGAAAAACAATTTCAGAAGCCCATGACACCGTGAGGTGCAATACACTCAAAACTATCAATTTACAGAGGAGAATTATTGAACAGTCTTATGCTTGACACCCAGACTTTATTCTAACCACAACGAATTCTGAAGGGATTTTCCAATAGATGTCTACTGAGGCTATAATACTAGTCCATCTACAGCAGCACACTCCAGCTCCCTTGAAAGCAATTCTCAATGCCATACACAATTTCATTCTCTGACTGATCCCTTTTTTACTTGTACAGGAGTGTGTACATCATACACACAGATACACACCAACAAAAGGGGGACGGGGCTGATTGCCTTTTGTCCACTCCTGAAACGCCGGCCACCTGGCTCCTGCTCACCTTCAATAGAGTTCATTATGGCGGCTGTGCACCCATCCAGCTGCTGCTTAACACTAAAGACGTGGATCGGTCCTTCCACCTCCACGTAGACCGCCGGCTCTCGCTGTGCTCACGCGGCCCTGAACCCCTCACCTAGTGTCGCCTTGTCACGCCACAGAAAACCTCAGGTGTCGTTTCTGAGCGCTACCCAATCTGCTTCCTGTCTCTTTTTTTCTGTCCCCGAAAGCTACAAAGTAACATCACAACAATAGCCTTTCCTCCCACGCTAAAGATCATGTGCTTGGTGCCTGTAAATTATATATGGCTGAAGCGTTTCCCCCTTTAACAGTGACGGAAATGAATCCCCAGTTAGGAATTACTGTGGCATGTAACAGCCCTTGAGTGGCCTGGTTTAGATGGTTTAACAAGGTTAAATGAGCGTGTTGGGATAGTTTGATAGGAAACAAGGGGTAGGTGGTTCACAGAGCAGAGCAAAAGGATGGGTGTGTGTAGGCTGAGTTTCCACGTCTGAATTTATAAAAGCATGATGATGTGTCATGAACCTTTATAAACTCATAAACACCCCCACTCACACCACAGGCAGTAAAGACGGAGCGACAGGGGAACAACAGTAAATGCACCACAAACAGACTCCGGGCCTGTAGCTGTCTGTCCATTATTTTTACTTTTAATAGCAAATGTCCTTACTTACACTTTAATCTAGTTGAGCGTTTTATCAACTGGGGCTGGTAACGTACGCGGCGAAATCGCAGCATGAACTGGACAAAAGCTGCAATGCTCCATCTGTGGGTTCACTCAGCTGTTGATGCTGCAGTCATGGACATTCCTTCTTTTTTTTTTTTTTTTCCCTCTGTTTACAAGGATTATATCACCCGGAATTCAGCAACAGAAGAGAAATCTGGTGATTTAAAATTGCATTTTCTCATGTGGTGTAAATAGAAAACATACCCCAGTTCTTCCACATAGCTTTCGTTCGACTGCACAGCTCATTTTTATGCATACACAAACTCACACACACACACACACACACACACACACACACACACACACACACACACACACACACATATATATATACAGACGGAGAGAGATAGAGAGAGCGAGAGACTTTTGGTCTTTTTCCTACTTTCTTTAAACAAATCCCTGGGACAACCTAAAATATTAAGTGTATTTTCACAGTCCTTTCTAAGAAAACCACACTCGTTCGCACACTTCCTCAAACTCCCCTTCAGGAGTGCACGGATGTAATGAATTAGCCTCCGCTTGTAATCACACTTTCAGTTTTCCTAGAATAAAACTCAAATTAATTCTTCCACAGAGAAGCTTTGGTCCCACACGTCCACATGCAGTAAAAAGAAGTAATCCATTCAATACAAAACGCAAACCATTACCGCATTCTTTACTACTCTTAATATCCTTAAAGGTGGGCTGTTTTGGGTCAAGTTTCTTTAATGGGAACAGTTCTGAGTTTCCTTTAGAAACTTCTGATTACTAGTCAATATACAATACATGCTAAGTGTAACTTTTTCTTTGTCTATTGCTGCATAAAAAAAATGAAACCTGTGTAATGCTGTTAAAAAAACCCACTAATTTAAGGAAGTATTTCAGGTGGGCATGAAAGTGTGTTTTTCTCCACAAGAATAAAGCTAAATGAAGGCTGTGACATTGTGTACCAGTATGTATGTGTGTGTGTGTGTGTGTGTGTGTGCGTGTGTGTCTGTGCGTGCGTTTGATTGAGACTGTGATTGTATTTTCCTTTCTCCTCTCCCCTGAGGAGGTGACATGGTTGGTATTGTAATTCCACTCTCATTTCCTACGTTGCTGCGGCGACTGCAGACTTGTCACTCAGGAGGAGCAGAGAATAGGCCTGTCAATCAGTCAAAGACCCATTACGAGAACAGCGCCTGAAAAGCCTCTGTTTGCCTCTCTCCTTGTTAGCATAACTAAATTTTAACATTTTGTCCATCCGCACACTATGATTAGCCAATTGGCTACTGTGAGGAAATAATTGGGAACAAAAAGACGTTAGAACAGAGAGGCTAATGGAAAAAATCTGTGGAAGGGGTATCATTAGATTAGACTGTCTTTGACTGAGACACAAGTGCAACGTCTGGAATGACAATTAAATTTAAAAAGCCATTGACTAAACACCAGAAAGCTGAGAGGTTTACTAATTGTTACTAGCATTAGTCATGGTTAGGGTTCAGACAGGCACTTAAGGGATAGATAAATGTTATTGGGTTGAGTTGATGCACACAAACAACTTATAGTCGGGGAAATATCAAGGTTAAAAATACAATAAAGCAGCTGTCACCATGGCTATAGGGTTAAAGCTAAGGTTCATAGGCACAGTCAGGTTCACAGGATGTAGTCGTCATCCTCCCTTCTGCGTTTCATATGTTAAAATAACCTTCTGAGCTGCACCTACATCTTGGAAATGGAAAGCTTTGACAAGTACATGCTTTTTATGTGGTTTTGTCCTGAGTGAATTTAGTCATTTTAATACTACAGCTTGTTTTCCCCACTAAAACAACTTCTCCCTCAACACTATTTCGCCCCGTCGGCAGTGTCTCTACATACACCATATATAACACCACCCAAGACAAGGGTAATTTGAAACACAAAGTAGTCAAACAACCTGGAGAGGGTTTTCTTCCTATTCCAGAACAGGACCGGATGGTGCCAGACCTATCTGTGGTGTATTCCCACAGATTCAGATAATAGACTGTGGAGACATGTCAGGACTAGAAACAGCATTAACCCTAATCCTAACCTTAACTTGGAATCCAACCAAGTCTCCTTTCATATTGCTGCACCCCTCAACATGACCAAAAATACATGGATTTACACTTTTTTTTTTAAAAAAAATTTGTTTTAAGAAAAAGTGGTTAAACGTCAGATGATGATGCTCCTGTAAATCACATTTAATTTAATCTCACAAAATGGTTTTACATAAATTTATCTAGAAGTTTTCTGTTTGTTTGAGAACTTCCCGGACTTGACCTGATTCGTGTCTTGCTGTTGAGTATTTTTTTTTTCCAGAACAGGGACACATGTAACATGCCTAAGAGGAGCTGACCTCTAATATCGCTAAATAGTTCTCATAATGATTAGAAAAATGATGTCTTGGGCTATGACAACTAGGTATCCTAAAATCAGTATGACATAAAAATGGGTCACAATAGACACTTTGCTTTTAATGAAACTATATGAAACAGTTAGGACAAAGCAATGATGGAATGTGTGTATTGGACAGTTATAGAGCAGAAAGACAAACACTACTAGATAAGGTGGAAAAGTCAACAAATGCCAGTGCAAGGTTGCTTTGAAAAAGATAAGCTGTATGAAAAACTCTAATATAAGATGAGTTGAACAGGGTGCGGTGCATGACAGGTAGAGAGGGAGGTGGTGGGATACTTCTGTCCTGCTGTGTCCCTTAAACAGAGCAGAGCTCTAACCAGAACACCATCCATCACACAGTCAGTCACAAGTGTGACATGACAGGTGAAACCATTCCCTGTCAAGGCAAAAAAAAAAAAAAAAAAAACACGCAAAAAAATATAATAATAATGAGTGGAGAAATAATGAGAGGAACAGTGAATAGAGGAAGTGAATATGATACAATAGAGTGAGAAAAAGAGGCAAAAACAATAAAAAAAAACCCTATTTCAGGTGGATATTCATGCATATAGTGGAAGCAGAGTTTTCTTTAAATAAATGTACTCATACCACACTGAGAAAACACTCAGCTCCAAGTAAAGTACACACCCAAACCCAGGCAAAAATATCCAAAAAGCACTTAGGGAGGAATAGACTTCACAATAAGTACTTTTATTTTTACGCTCTGTCAGTGTTATTGTATATTTAGAGATTTTTATTTATTTTTATTAATTATTATTAAGGATTCTTTAATGTATAGGCTTTATTTTAAAATTCTATAAGTAGCTATAGTGGTAACAGTATTTCTACTTTAACTCATTCAAAAACAGTTCTGAAGTTACCTAATGCAGACATTTACTATTGGCCAATGTGCCACTATGACTATATGTGACCACTAGAGGGAGTAATGAGTCAGTCGGCTAGGCTCTCATGCTGATGTAAATTAAAGCCAAGGCTACGTTTAAGATGAGAACCAGTAAGAAACAACTTTAAAAATAAAATACAATGTCAAAGTGATAAAAAATGTGAAAAATAGAGTGTAATAGAGGCTGTCAATGCTAGCGATTTTTCAGCCTTTTAAGACAGTCGCGCCTTGTATTTTATCTTATGTAATTCTTTCCAAAGACGACTGTTTTCTTTAATCCTCTGTTATGCAAAACAGAACTCACTTTTTCTAAGTGCCAAGCTGTACGGTAGAACAAAGCACACCAGCAAAAAAGTGTTTATTGCTCAAAAGGCCACAACAATTATGATTTCAGTTCTCAGATGTAGAGCAAGACAAATGTTATTCCTGTGAGCACCGGACTGAATGAGGCCACATGTGTGATGAAGTCCCAGTTTGTTTGTGCTCTAAAGTACAAACAATCTGCTTTTGGGTTGAAAAAAAAAAAAAAAAAGAAACAGGAACCAAGTGTTATATGCCCCGATGTGGGGGTGGGAGGTTCAGACGAGAATTATAATACCAACTAGCCCTTTTGAGTAGAGGCCTGAGGAGCCATTAGGGTGAGTAACTGCAAAACACTTAACCCTTTCATTGCCAGGCCATATTTATTGCACGTGTTCATTTCTGTATTCATCTCCATCCCCGCTTTTACTCTCCGGAGAGTTGGTCCCTCCTCTCCATTTTTCTCCTTTATATGCTCTTTTCTGCTCTCTCCCATTCCCAGTTTCCTGTCTTGTTCACTCTGTCACTCTATCTCTGTCTTTCTATCTCCCCTTTTCTGCTGTTTCTGGAGCTCAGAGCAAAGGGCTCCACAGGGGACCAGTTATTGATTGAACTGAGTCAGCTATGTCCACTTTAATTCATTAAATCCCTGCTGTCAATGCCCATTGGGCAATTCCAATAATGTAAAGAGATGAGCCAGGGCTTATATATGGTAGGTCTATGCATAGGTGTAGGATGAATTAAAAGCAGTAATTACACATGAGTGAAAAAAAAAAAAAAGAAATTAGCATAGACATTCTCAGTATGAAAATAAATACCTCATTTCATAGCTTTTTTTCCCCTCTGAAGACACTAATAACTGTATTGCAGTGATGCCAGTTTTATTTCACTTTCATATGTCCTTGCTCACAACATTGAAATAATTGCATTGTTTTGCAAAAATTCAGAATTGATGCTATTCCTTTTATTATCAGGAAACAGCAAGAAAGGCTGTTCAGAAATGAGATTTAGTTGAAAGTTAGTTTCTGTAGCATGCGCTATGCAAAAAAAAAAAAAAGAGTGTGGTACATTACACCAGACTATATTTTAGACAGAATGTCAACTAAAAAACTTAAGAGAAAAATCAGGGGAACAACATAGGGCGGTAGCTCAGCTAATCAGGCTGGATTTATCTTCAATCACAACGTTGCTCTGTTTCATCTTTTCCTTGCTTAAAAAGGCGAGTGGTATCACAACCACTCTGATCCCTCTCACAAGCTGCTCTCCCTGCTGCCTGAAAAGGAATCTCAAGAAAATAGAAATGGGTCTGCGTGCATGCAATCACATTATACACTTGTCAGCTTAAAAGGTCAACATATTAGTTTGGTCCCAACTTGCTCCAGTCAAATCATCTCACAAATTCAGCATTCATTTTTTTCCCACCCCCTGCTAATATATACAGCACACAGTGTATGTATATTGAAATGTTTTCCATTTTCTTTATATGGTTTATGGGGAATTTATATATTCTGCCTTTGCTCAAATCAGTTTGAGATGAAGCAGGAGTCAAAGCTATAACATAACAAGGTTTGGCTTCCATAGATAGATGCATTACAAAACAGTCTGACAATTCTCCGAATGGGATGTTGCTGGGTGTAAAGCGTATGACAAGAGCAATCCGATGAGTGCATCACAGCAGCGGTGTCTTCCATGAGATCAATAGTCGAAGCAGGCGCAGCGTGTGTGAACATTATGTATGACTCCACTTTCATCTGCATTGGTCAATATGAGGCAGCGTTCATCTATCTGCATTACCCTCCATAGATGAGTTGTCCTTTGCCTGATGTGCGGGCTATGGATGTGAAACATGCTCCAGTCAGTAGCTGATAGGCAGCGAACACTAATAGAACTCCGATACTGTGTTTCACATAGACACAAACTCCTTATTGTTGGTGTTTGTGTGTTTGACATGTAAAAACATCAAAGCCCTCTTGTACTCCCACGGCCCACCTCCGCTGCTCCTATATGGACAGTAATGGCATTACGACATAGGCATGAGTTGCTCTGGTGGCTATCTCTGCCAGCCACTTAATTTACCATTTATGGATTTACCTTCAAAGTTATTCTAAATTTACAACACATTCACAACTGTGCTTTTATATCTTTATGAAATGTAGACCTGTAGGTTTTTATATACCCAGCATTGCTCTGTGTACACTAGCCTGCATACACCTACATATGATTTGTGCCTCAGCCCTCGCCTGTATACTTAGTGTGCATGTGGCTGAAGATTTGTGAATGTGTGTGTTCGGCTTCCCCGGGGAATGAAGCAGTGGTATTCACCAGGCCTTATTAAAATGCCAGTCTGGCCTAACAGAGTTAGGGAAGGCACAGGCGGCTGTCCTTGATTTTTCTCATCACCCTCCAACCTCGACACACAAACGCACGCCCACACACACACACACACGTTCACTTCACAGTAGGCCAAGACCAGATGAACTCTGTTGTTTTCTTTGTGCGTCCCTATCTATCTCCCTCGCTCTCTTTGCCATTATCCCCTCGCCATAAACGTAGAATGTGAAAAGTCTGCAGTAGGAATTATTGGCTTTGCTTAGATGCACTAAAAATCTGATAGTCTAGTCTACCAGCCTAGCGCCTCACTTAATTTACATCATAAGAATTCAATTTAAAATAAACCCATTAAAGATCCTTAATGGTAAAGTGCATTATTTTACATTTTAGTTATTGTAAGAGTGCATATAAAAGTGGAAAGAGCACATGCGTACATCGGTAAAAGAAATGAAAAGCTCCAGTGAAGTAGTCGCAGATGCTGCCATCACTTGAAATTGTAATTATTTAATATTCTTGATGTATTCTAGGTAAACATATACACTGTCTGCCACGGATGACAGGAAAGCTGAGTTCTCATTAGTTGATTTTAAATATTGTGGATTCCTCAAACGCTAAACATTTTGACTTAACTATTAAAGAGTCACTTTGGTGTAATTAGGAATAAATTAAATATTATATAAAGTCTAGATTTAACTCATTTTAATATACTGTTGAAAGAAAAATTTAATAATTTAGAGTACCCTACTGGATTGTACTGACCTTGGACCAATCAAAAATATCCATGTTAAAGCATATTATTAGGATTAACATTCACTGTACAGTTATCCTCACCTTGTACCGTACCCATATTGTTTTACGGTTCATAGTTTATTTTCACAGTCTAGTATTTAGACGTCCCTGGGGCTTCCTGACTATTTGCTTTGAGGATTTCCCTGTGAGGAATTCAGGGTTACAGACCCACTGTTTGCACTGTGCATCCTCAAAAAAACAACAACAACAAAAAAAACAAATCCTCGGCAGCAAAACTATTCTGATCATTATGTTCATAAATAAAACTTACTATTGAACTGTCCTTGGCAAACAAAGCTGTAATACTAAGCATCATTTTTTTTGTTTCTCACTATGTGCGTGCGATGTAAAGTATGTGGCTTCTGTGACCCTCTGTTTATGTGGTTTTGCAGTAATTACAGCTATTATACACCAAACAGGCCTGCTGGTCATGGACGTAGCACAGTAGAATAGTGTTAAATGAAAATCTCTAAGAAAAGAAGAAAACCGCGCGATCCTTCACTATTGCTCAGCGTTCACTTCTGACACCGTCTCCATTTGTCATTCACTTATTCAGAGGACGACAAGTACCTCTAAAGCACCACATCCTCTCACAGAGAGCTCACCTTCAGAGCCTAATGAACAAGTTGAAATTCAATGAATTTTAATTTGCCGTTATATTAGGACAAGGGATAAAAGCGAGGAATTCATAAGGAGGAAAATTGAGAAGAAAGGGCCACTCTACCTGATTTCCTCCGCATTTTTTTTTAAACGGGGAAAAAAAAACAATTAGTTTTGAAGCTGTAATCTCCATCTTACTGGATGGAGAGGTGCTTATAAGAAAGTATTAACTCATACTGAAACAGTTCTTCTCATGCCCTTTGATGAGATACAATTATCTATATTTATTTGTTTTTCTTTAAAAAAAACAAAAAAACAAAGATGCGGATGCAGTGATGTGTTTTTTTCCCCCTGATTCTTTTTTCTAACGCATATGTCTGTTTTTGATTTAATGTGAGTCCTTATGGATATTACATTCTGAAACAGCTTTATATCCACAGATATAGACAAACAATGCTTGGACTAAATGTGTATATATACCAAAAAACACAAACACACACCCCCACACAAACATGCTGCCCAAATGTGTGCATGTACAGTACAGCCTCGTTATAATTAACAACTGGCCTAGTAATTCTTTTCTCCACCAGGCACGCTACTCCTCGAACATAGACAGAATTAAATCACACGGGCTGGCACCGTTTTTTTGTGCAGGACATTTTTAGAAACCGCCCCACTCTACCTCTGTATCGCAGCGGTTCCGAATAGTATCACTCCACAGAATCGCTGGCATGTAGCGCAAGTGATTTTTGCACTGCACAGGATATCTAGCCTTATCCGTGGAGTGGCTGGGCTGCAGGTCGTAGTCTGTCGGCCGCTATAAAGCATGGCTTTGTCATTGAAGGTGTCAGCATGAATTGTCACCTGTGAGCCTCATCCATCATGTGGAACTATCAGGCAGAGTCACTGTCTCATCTTCGACTGTAGCCAACTTCCTGCACTGTTGTGCTCTCCAGAGGATGAAGTGGATTACTAAAGCAGAGCAAATGTACACTTTGGACATATGGGTAATTACTCAGGACAGCTATTCAGTATTGCTTTATAGAGAACAATACAATAATACTAATAAGCCATCATAATCTACAAATGTGTTATGTGGAAACACAGCAGGGTTTTATTTATCATTCACTATGTTTTAGTATCAACTCATTAAAAGTGTTTCCAACAGCAGCAGGCAGCGAATTTAATCAGAAAAAAACCCCAAAAAAAACCAAACAAAACAGATAAGAGCAATGTGGGCTACTCCGCAGGAAAAAAAAAGAGCAAGATTTTAACTCCAAAAGTGAAGGTGAAGAAGTGAGTTTGAGTAATTAAACCACTAAACATACACTTTGGAAGAAACCAAGATGGAATTAAAAGAAATACTGAAAATGCCAAGAAATACTACTCTACTGACTGTGCTGTGTCTGTAAATATGCAAATATTTTCCAACGTGACACAGCAACCTTTCAGCACATACTGACCAAAAATAGATGTATTATTGTAATGCAGCTACAAGCTAAATATTCTTTGAAGGAAAAATGTACTTTCTGTGTTCTGCAGCATTCTGGAAAATATTCAAAGGCATCATTATTATGTTTTTGGCATCTTTCCTTACAGAACAAATTAGCTATTTATACATTTTGTATTGTTTTTTTTTTTTTTTTTTTTTTTTCTTAATTCGTCACAGATGAAAGCATAAAACCTAAATGGCTGGACACACTGGGATTTAGCAGGTGCACTTATTTTGTAGGAGGATAATATATTAAAACACAGATAGCTACAGACTCTCATACTGTACTTTCCTTACACTCTAGTTATTTGAAAGTAAAATGAATTAGAATAAAATAAAAAAAAAAGTGAACCTGGAGGTACGTAAAATTTGCACATTTCAGTAAAATGTTCCTCTCTTTTGAATTCCAGTGGAATGCACTTGTATTAAGTGCGTGTACTTTTGTGGAATTCAACAGTGATACCTGCCAATACCTGAAATAGTATGTGGTGAGTGTGGGCTGTTTTATAATATCCTCTGGGCTGTCATCATAGTGTGTATACATAACATAAGCACACTGGGGAATGCATTGGTGAGCAAAAAAAAAAAAAAAAGAAAAAAGCTTTAATCTCTTGGTGTAGCAGCTCAACTAACAAATGTATCAGACTGAACTATTAAAGAAAGAAGATTAAACAAAGACTGGGGACTCTTGTTCAGGTTAATCCTCAATATGTTTATACATTTCAAGATGAAGTAATAAATTGAGATATATGGGGGGAAAAAAGGCAATGATTGAAAAATGCAATGAAAGATTAATTTGAAATGACATTACTAATGGCTAATTAGCAAAAAAAAAAAAGGCTGTATTTCTTATCATGCAACTGTAAGTCACATGAAAATGTTTTATCACATATATTCAAGGCTTAAATTAATTACATGAAACTGATGCTTACAAATGTTAGTCTACTGAGAAATTAATCATAATACTCAGAACATTTAGTGATCCCTCATTTCTTTAAATGAATACACTTACAAAGCTAATTTCTCTCCCTCTCCCTCTCTTTTCCTTTTTTTTTTTTTTTTAGAACTTCTACAGCAGCAAAAAAAAAAAAAAAAAAATAGCACTGTTTCTGTGGCAACTTCATTTCAAAGCATCAGTGCTTGATGCCAGACATCACTGGATAAATGAAGGTTATGTAAGTATGATGTCCGGAAATTATTGCAAATTGAAGATTGTGGGCAGGCAGCATAAAGGTTTACAGCAAAACAGCTCAATGACACAGTGCAAAAATGTACAAACAGAGGACGCCTGCCTTCCTCGGGATACAGACGTGACACATGCACAGACCAAAACATGCTCTCTTTGAACTAATCTGATTTACCTAAGGGTGGGAGCATATGTGAGGGGGTGGGGATTTCTACCTATATGTCATCCTCCTCTACCTCCTCCCTCATCCTCATCCCTCCTGTGGTAAAGCAGCGAACCCGTCCTCCCACACATCACACCCCCCCCACCCTCCCCTTGCCCTGTTTGCTCCTCACCCACTGGTAAACATTTCATCACTCCTCAAGGAGAGCCATAAAACACAGGCAATGCTCAGCGGATGACGTGCCAGGGATCCACCAGGCTCACACTTTCCACGTTTAAAAGGAAAGTCTGGATACGAGGAGGAAAATATTGTACTCCAGCCTTTAAAAGAAGTAACATTTTAAAAGTAACATGATGGTTTCCTAGAGTGAAAAAAGAAAGACTTCAGAATAGAGAGGGATATAAAGCAAGAAGGAACATCATGTGGTTTCCTTGTTGCCTAGATACAGGAAAGTGAGTATAGTCATATTGTCAGATATCTAATGCTTAAATTGAGATGCAGGGGAAATAATAGTCGGTACATTAGAGAGATTTTAAACATGTATTCTTAATGTGCAAAGTACGAAATAGTTATTGGTTTTCATCCATTATTTTGAGGTTGAGATTCATTTATTTATTTCAAAAAGGTTACAGGACGACTGAAAACAGCGACTGGGTAGCTCAGTGGTTTACGCCACTGACTTTGGTGCAGAGGATGGTTGGTTTGTAGCCTGGTTATCACGACATTCCAATTCCATGCTGGCATTGGGTCTGGCCAAGCATACTGACAAAGCTGGTTCTCTAAAAAAAAGGGGCGTGTTTCAAATTGGAAGTATCCGCCTCCTATAAAAGTCTCAGTCTGGTTTAAGCTTCGAAAACGCCTTTTCCGGCTTCAAACCAATAGCAATCACACAGCGCTTTCCTCTGACGTATGTTAAGCGACTTGAAGGAGGACCCGGCTAGCAGCGGGGCTAACTGGTAGACAATGCTTTTACCAAAGCCGGTTGGGAGCAAGGTGAAAACATCCCTCCTTCCAATAAGTGCCTCCAGCGCTGCTCTTTGCTCTATTTTCAAAGATATTTTTTGGTTGAACTGATTCAACACCACATCTATGGCTACGCTAAGGGCTTGCCACTGCTGCATACTTGCACTGAATGAAGTGCTTCTGTTCCGGTCACTGTTCTACTGCATCACTTACGTCATCACGTCTCTACCTAGAGCCGTTGGAGATGCTGAACGTTGATTGGCTCCCGAAAAATAGGGTGGAGTTCCCGATTTTGCCGGATATCCGAAAGCTGTGAATAGTGTGCTTTGCCAGACCGTGTGGAAGCTGAGAACCGGTGAGCGGGTGACGACACGGAATGGGCGGGTTTGAGACCCAGGTGGGCCCTTGGGAAAAGGTCCTAAAAGGTCCTTTATGCTATACATCCCAACGTAGCCACAAGGGGGCGTAAGAATCATTGTGCTGGTCCCAAGCCCAGTTGTGTCAGGAAGGGCATCCGATGTAAAAACCTGTGCCAAATCAACATGCGAATGTGATTCGCTCTGGCGACCTCTGAAGGGAAAATCTGAAAGAATCTTACTTACAAGACAACTGAATAAGAAAAACATAGTGACTATTCTGTTTGCTGAGAAAGTTGTTTTTAACAGATTGAAGAGTAAGATGCAACTAAAGATTAAAGGTGCAGTAAGCCGCTCGGATCCAATTCACTTTTGTTAAGTTTAATGTATATTTCACCACCGTGTGGTAGACAGTGAGTCTGTGTGCACTGAAATAGAAGCATTGGGTTCAAACACTATGTCTCTAAATGAAACCAACAACTTAAAAACAGATCAACACAGTGCTGTTTGAGCCAAATAGGACAGAGGGATACAGAGGTAAGTGCGAGCAACATGAAATCAAGAAGAAGATGAAGAGGGATGGGAAATCTGGCTAGTGCTAACATGCTAAAGGAAAAGGAAAGTGGAAAAGATTTGAGTCACCTGGGTTTAATAAAGAATATAGCTCAGACCCTTCCACTGGATTATGACTGTAGTGATTGTTCTTTCAGCAACAACATGTTCTTTAACCGTAACCGACGTAATGAGTAACTTGTCATATTAAAACAACCATCAGTTTGATAGAGAGCTTAAAGATTGGACTGTGTTTCAGTGGGAAAAGATCACGGGGTCTCATGAGTCTAGATTGACCCTCTTTCAGGTTCAGCAATGTTATGTACAGACAAATATTAAATCTGAGCTGGGCAGCTCTGAATATGAGTGGGTTTTTTCTTCACTGATGACACAGGCATATTCCAAGATGAGAATGTCAGGATTCATCAGACTCACATCATGAAAGAGAGGTTCATGGCGCATGAGAAAATACCACACTGAGGATCTTTGGGATGGGATGGAGAACACGTTGTGCAGTGGTCCAACTCTCCAGTGGTCAATATATATTGGAAAGAAGTTATTGCAACTCTGAATAGATATAAATGCTGTGATATTTGTTGTGATAGTGCATAAACATAGGGTGTCACAAATAATGCCTTAGAAAATGTGTCCTGTAATTAAAGCTAGGGTGTGTGTTGATGATGACTGCCCAAAATAATGTAGCCTGGCCATCTATTCAGTTTCTTCATCCATCCATCCACTTTCAACCGCTTAGTCCCTTTCGGGGTCGT
>JAPSES010000081.1:1527003-1538487 GCA_029822895.1 Maxillicosta whitleyi | reverse complement strand
TATCTATCTATCTATCTATCTATCTATCTATCTATCTATCTATCTATCTATCTATCTATCTATCTATTTATTTATTTTTGGACTGCAGTCTGATGTCTCCTTGTGTTTTTGCCAGAATATGGTCCTTGCAGTGTGCGAATACGTAAACTTAGGACCCGCATACATGTACTGGAGCAGAAAATTGGATGGCCCATTGGAATTCCATGCTGGCCACTTCCTCTTTTTGCAAAGAAGCATTCTCTGTGCATTAGCAGAGGTCCGTCTGCCTCTCATGCTGGTAGTTACAATGACAAGTGGCTTGCATAAGAGTTGACTAGGACTTTTTTATGGTTCACTACGCCTTCACCTTAGCTATTCATCTTCCACAGCATAGTTAAATCAAATGTATTAATTTTTCTTAAAGATTCCATAGCAGCGGTGTACAGAAAGATTAAAAAGACTCCGTCTTCTTGCAAAATCAATTTCAAATCATCAAAAGCCACCCTCTGTCTATGAGTTCAATGGATGCCATTTTCTCATTGAGGCAGCTTACATTAAATCAATAGAATGACCTCAGTGAACACATTGTGTATCTACTGTAAATTAAAATGGATATTAGCTCTGCATCAGATATTGTTTTTCAGCATTACTCAAGAGGACATTAAAAATGTATTGAAATGGTATTGTTGCCGTTATCCCCAGGCTCACAAAGTTAGTTTTAGAGTTTTGTATGAAGAATACAAACAGAACAAGCAAAAATAAATACAGGCTCCATTCCTACAACTTTATGGATGGAGTTGATGGATCAGCCTGAGCATGTGAATAAATAGAGTCAATAGAAAATATGTTTTTTTTTTTATTTATTTATTTTAACAAAGAACGGTCACTGAAAAATATTAAAGCTTAAGAAGGTCTAGAATAACTGAGCGGATTCAATTAATCCTTAAAGACTAAAACTATTTCAGTGGTAACTACCAAATTATGTTTTCTCCAGATTTAACTTTTCCTAAATTATTTATGACTTTTTAAAAAATTATTTTATCTTCTTTTCAGTGAATAGCAATTTTTTCTCTATTTGATCTAGTCATCATGGAGATGTTCATAAAAGCTAAATTGAAATGTTATTATATCAGAAAACATAACGTATGTGTACTTGAAAAGCCTTGGCCTGGCTTATCAGTCACAGCACTGCCACCAAGTGGCCAGACTCCTCAATGCACTCCATTGTGTTTGCACATATGGACAGACGGATGGACGGACGATGAACTGATGACAATACCCTTTGTTTGTGGCCGAGGGTAAAAAGAAAACTGAAGAAAAAGAAATGAAACCAAAAAAATAATTATCTAAACATAAAAACACCCACAACCCCTTTGTCAAACTACATGGGTTTTATGAGTGAATTAATGCTACAGAAGGTGATGGTGTTTCCATGTCCATTACAGAGCCATTGAACATCCAAATGCATCATATCTGATGATGCTGAAAAGCTTCAATTCATCACTAGGATTTATTCAAAAGTTATTCAACATTTTAGATCAGATGATGCTTTGGCTCAGTGGTGGCTGTTTGGGTCTCACACATCCTTCTGTGTAAATCAATCCTGGTTTCAGTCCAACAAATATAAATGCAGGTGAGCACTGTGATAATTGCTCTGAAGTGATTTTAAAAGTGGAAATCAGGTAGTTTACCTCACATTTGACTCACCAAGTCACCAATGTATTCATGTAACACCCTTCAATCAGTGCAGCATAAAGTCAACTACCCAACATGTTATGACATTAATAATTCATGTTAACTTAAAATGGAAGGTGTCTCAAAGGGGATAAAGGAGATTACTGGAGTCTATCTATACTCTGGGTTTAATCAAAGCAAACATGTCTGAACTATAGCAATAAAGTACTAACTTGAGTGACAAAATGGGTCATTTATAGCCTTTTTTTTTTTTTTTAAATTTTTGATAATAAAATATAATATTTTTCTCCAGTTCCACATTCATTCTGATATACCAGTTATCAACTATCAAGAGCAGTTCCTGCTTTGAATGTTTAATGAACTGGATCTGAATAACACTGATTTGTTCGCTGTTTACGCACGGACTGTGTGTCACTCAAAAGCAACAAACTGTGCATGCAACTACCCTCATTACAGAATAAACCCTGTTCTATCAGAGGGCCTTCTCTTGTAGAATAGCTGGAAAATGTGTTTTCTCAACCAGCGCCAAAGATGTTATAGTATGACATGTCTGACTTGACATTGAAGATCTTGTTTTGTGAAGAGTACTGTGCCGTTATCGTGGATGATTTTAAAACAATGCACTGTGTTGCCTTAAATAAGTTTGGGTTCAGTTTATATCATGTGTAATAAATCATAAAAGACAATTTGCATTTTGTCCAAGGCGGGTTTGGCTTGGACTACAACAACCAACTCTGGCCAACTTTGGAGAAACTGTTCCCACTCTCCTGTCTTATTTGAATCAGTAAGGTCCAAGGTTCACTTCCAGTGTATGCAAAATCTATTGCTTACTACTGATAATTCTGTAGACAATGTCAGATGAAATAGGCTGTAAAAATAATTAGGACTTATAATTTAATACATGACCCATTTTGCTGCTGTGTTCAAATAGACTTTAAGTCTCGTCTGTTTTGCTCCAGGTATACACCTCTATTTGTTCAATAATTCAACCGTCAAAATGCTTTATTCAGAAGACCCCTCGGCTCCATCTAATTCTAATGTCTGCCTATGCGGCGTGGAGACACTATTCATAAAAGCAGGTACTATGCAGAGTCACAGTATCCACACAAACATGTTTATGGAGAAGACACAAAGAGAATCAACTGGCAGAGTTCATGCATCTCTGCCAAGACATTCCAGCAGGATTCATGACTTCCACGCTATCGTGGAGACAAATGGCGGTGGGCTGCAGCCCTGCCGTTTCTTATGAAGCCAGCCATCAACCAGCTGGAAGACAGTCAATTAGCCCGGTGCTCCCCTTCACAGCAGGCTGCTAGTTCCCTCAATGTCAATCAATGTAGATAGCTGTCAGTCACAGAAAGAGTCAATGGGGGAAAAATCTCAAACAATCCTATAATACCCCTGCTGTGGCTCGAGGCAGTGTGAATTATTGGAGATTTTGAATCAGAGCGTCTGGTCTGGGGCCTTTTGGCTCCTCGTCTTACCCAGCCGCCACTCTGCGCCACACACCCTGCTGTCTGCTCCCATGCTCATTTACAGTCAGCTTGTGTTGTTTTTATGTGATTCATTTTCTACAGTTTTGCCACAGGCTTCCCTGCCTCCGCTTGCCTGGCGTCCAGTTCGTTGTGAGGGGAGAATAAGGAGACAGATACCTGCTGAGTTGAGCAAAGCTGCTCCATCACAGGCCTGATGCACCATAAAGGACCACAAAGGACATCCAGAACCAGTAGCAGTCTCTGAGGGATAAGACTCTGTTGTTTAGACTAACAAGAAAGGACAGGTTAGAAAAAATTCAAAGTCTGGAAACAATTTTGCTTTACAACAGTTTTCTTTGAAGAAGTTTTGTTTGGAGCTTTAGGACGCTGCAGTTGAAGTGTCTTTGATCCTGAGCAAAAGGGCAAACTAGGTTTTAATGGTACACAGAAACAGAAACGGTTTTGGGACTGCTTTTCCAATTAATGTCTGAACACAATGCTATGTGTCTATATTGGCATCAGATCATTTTCCTTTGCTAATGACATTTAGTAAAAAAAAAAAAAGAGAGGTATAATACACATGTTTGTTTTTAACTCCTGCATAGCATCCCTGTTCTTTTTTTTTTTTTATAACTGCCTGCAATTTTAGAGTTGACTTGCTCAAAGGAACATTATTGCTCATTGTTCCTAATTCTTATTAACAGTTAGGAGTGAATACATGAGTGCACACATCTGTCACCGATGACATGTAGATACATTAGAAACAAAGAAAAAATCTAATTAATACAGTATTGAATGGGAAGGGCTTCATTTAATTGTAGCGATAAACCTGCTCTGAACTTAGTGCTTTTTATTTATTTTACTTTTAGAAAAAAAATAAATAAATAATTGAAAATGACTTTAATTGCTTCTACTAAGTAAAATGTTCTCATCATTAAATAGATGGAACTGCATATTGCATAAGCACAGTTTGACTCATTCATTTATTTATTTATTGTATTTTTACAGTAGTTCTGTGTTGTTGAGTTTGGATGTCAACACTACTCATGTGTTTGCCATAACTCTGCAGACTTTAATTTCAGTCAGGGAGAGAAGTTTATGTAGATTGAAGGAAAGTCACTGATTCTGCAAACTAACAATAACATGACAAAGATCAGGAATAGAACATAAAAAAAATATGTTTATTTAATCATGCATTACCTCTATCCTCTCTCTCCATATGTTTGCTGTGAAAGATGAGGTTTTTGTCTGACTTTAGCTTCTATTCTGCAAATACTGCAGGTTTCATATCAATGTAAATGTCATTGGATAATATATGCATAAGATTGTCTTAATGAAATGTGCAGGATTTGTTTTGCTTTATATTCTTTCGGAGTTGGTAAATGCTATAGAAGGTATGTACATACAGATTTTGATATAAAAGCATTTTTTAATTTAATTGAATGCGCACATAATCACTAGCTGCTTAAAGATGTGTGTTTGTCACCAGTTTTTCATCAAATACATAACACCCGAGTGATAGCCTAAGTAGTGTTTCTGTGGTTACACACACAACTTTTTTTTGGAATTCCACGCAGCCACAGTAGCAAAAGATAATGAAACTGTTTTTCTGTGTTTGTTTCCACTGTGGCCATAATGCCGCTGCATGGAATTAAAAAAAAAAAAAAAAAAAAAGAAGAGTGCTGGTTTTGTTTAGATTTCCATTTGGTTTGTAAACAAATCGATTGGTGTTGTAGTACACTTCAAAGTTGTTCACCATGTGGGAAATGGATTTAGGTGCGTAATCACAGAAAGACTAACGGATTTGTGATACTTCGGCTTTCACTGGGGTTTTATGGACATAATATGCAGCTTTAAAGATTGTTAAATTATTTTCTCTTGGTTAAAATAATCTCTGTTTCAAAAATGAAACATTTCATAAACAAATCCATACGTAAATAAATAAAAAATGAAGAAATAAAGGGATTAAAAACTCAATATTTTTCTCACGTTCTCAGGGTGTATTTTCTGAAACGTATGCTATGTTTAATATAACATAATTGAATTTACATCACACAGCCTCTCTCTTTTTTTTTTTAAAGTATATGTAATTGTACCTGTATTGCATTCAACTGTTTAAAAACCTTTTGATGAGCTGCAAAAAACATAGTAATATTTATTAGTTTAAACATGAATCATCATCAATAATCATTAATAATCATTAACTAATATAATATAATATAGTTTGATTTGATGCTCCTGTAAACAGTGTATCTTTTCATTATTAGCATGGCTGTTATCATGAAATAACATGTAACATTGGTGGCATTATGCTTAGAATAAAACATATTTAGTTTTACTGAATTCTATTTTGTACATTCATGTAAGTCCAAATACAGAATAGGAGTTTTCCACTTTCTAGCGTGGTCTTTCCTGTCCATGGCTCAGTACAATGTGTCCTATTAATAATATATTGCTACAAGCAGTATGTGGTGAGCAGGAGCCTGATGTGTTGTTTCCGAGGTGGCAGCCCACTTTGGATGAATCATGTTGTCACTGTGATCACTAGACTAAAGTGCATGCATGCAGTGTCAAGCAGCAAGGAGACTAATAATTAAGTTATTTTTGGCTCCTTATTTTTTGCCTCGGCATTAAAAGAGAATAAAGTGGCTTCTATTTTGTGCATAAGGGATCTCAAACCTCCATAAAATTAGAGTTTTTCAAAGAAAACACACATTAGTAAAATTCCTTTAGGTAAAAACACAAATCCACTCCCTTCACATTCCTGAATAACCCTTTACAGGAAGAATGAAACCCAAATATGTTGGCTCTACTTCCACTAGGCAATTTTCATGAAAAATATTCAGGGATTTGTTCAGCTTAGTCACGATGGGATGTGGCAGGGAATCTAAACAAGCTTAAAAAGAAAGATGGTGACAGTAGAAGAGCGGGAGAAGAAAAGGATGTGGGAGAAAATACAGATATGAGTGGGAGCAGCAGGAATCTCAAACTCCATAAAACTTCTCAAAGCATTGGAGCACCAATTCCCCAAGAGACGGGCTTTGCACCTCTCTTACCGTTACACAGCATTCACTAGGGGAATAACTCCACTGAGACCAAGAGTGAAGTGAATGCCATGCACCAAGACTTGCTAAACAGACAATGGAAGGGATGAGAGAAGAAAGCAGCAAAAATAACGCTTGCAATAACTACAGAAATGTGTTTAAAAGAGTAGCTGTAAGAACTTAGCCATATGGGAAAAAAAGAAGAGATTGATTAATCAACATGAAATATAAAATATAAAAATCTATTTGCTTCTTCACAAAGGCCAAATCCTTGAAATCAATGTGTTCAAACTAAATAAACATGAGGGAGTATAACGACAAACCTCATTTGTAGTTGGACAAAAGCCAAAAGGTCCGTTTAATCATAGGCTACATTCTGGATGTTTTAGGTTATTAAATGATTCTAGCAATCTGCCTACAGCAGCCATGTTGTGCAGACTTCTCGGGCAGGTGAAGAGGGCAGACGTTTGGTACACAGGCACAAATTTATCTGGGGGCTCGTTAGACACACATCAGATTCGAGCCTGTCATAACCAAGCAGCGAACACCTCCGTGGCTCTAGGGGCCCGGGGCCTCCGCTGTTCACCTCACACCTTCCTAATGGCCATCTGTGGTCATTATAACCCACCAATGAGTCATACCCGTGCTCCTGAAAGCAGCCTCTGCTCCTCTGGGGCCTGCGTTGTGGATTTCTCGACAACACTTCCACCGCCGCCGCTGTTGTTGCTCACTATGGCTGTTGTTATTGATGTTTATTCTCTCGTTCTATCCCCTCAAACACACCATACTGACCCACCAGTACGCCTGCAGTCATGCAAGGCGTTGTTTATCTGTCAGCAAGATGGGTGAGATACACACACACGCCAAATATGGACTCTCTAATGGAGGATCTTCTCACGCTGTTCTCCCTCTCAGAGTGTATCCTTTTCATTCTGGTTCAATCTCCCTGCTCTTACTTCTTCTATTCAGCTCCTTCAATCTCCCTCTGTCTCTCTGCCGTCTTACCAGTATATCTCTCAGCTGATGCCTGGACCCAGCTGTGGATTAGATCACCGGGTAAAACTGCAGGGGTGTTCCATCAGGGCTGAGAACGGTGGGCCGTTTCATCAAAACGTTCATTCCTCATGTGACAACTAATGCACTGTAGACACCGTCCTGACTGTGCCAGGGTCGGGATATGTGGATTCAGCTACCGCTGCCCCCAGATAAAACCCCAGCAGGAAAATAAGAAGCACAACACATAAAGGGGTGTGGGTGGAAATTTATCGGCCTACAGCTCAGGCCAGTGGCAACTTTATCTGTTTCTGTGCAGGGGCGGACAGCTACATTTCCACAATGTGTGTCTACATGCCCTGCTGTGTGAGCGTGCATTTATATGAGTGTTTTTCAGTGTGTGTCATGTGTATGGATGACAATTTCCAATCAGGTTAGAACATCAGTGCGTGAACATGCATTTTTTTCCGCTTTCATTATACTATCTATTGGCTTGCAAAGGGTAAAATGTACTTCTCTACCTCCCCACTAGTAGGCACTTCCCAGCAGGACTTCCACATACTGTGAAATCCAGTCTCAGTGGTTCCAGCCTGTGGTTTCAATAATTACACCACCCATCAGGACAAAGAGTGAACAGGAATACCAATGAGTGAAAAGACTGAGGATGACAAAGCTGCCGTAACAGCATGGACTCTCATTTATATGTGCACGGACAAAACCTCGTCATGAGCAAGGAACCAATTCCAAAAGGATGACAGCACTCATAACCAATGGAATATAACAGTTCTTCCATACAAATAAAATTACACATTATTCAGCTGTGAGAGGTGGGCATGGCAAACGACCCCCGTGAGGAGAAAACTGGATGTCAAATTAAATTTGACAGACAAGACTATTTTTTTTTTTTTTTATCTCATTTGCTCGGCACAGATTTCTCATTTCAGCCACCAAATTGACAATTGTGGCATGTGGCCAATTTTTGGCCACATGCCAAGACACGGAGAGCCGTTGCATACAAGGTGACTGTGAGGATATATCCTGCCACTCATTTTGGTCAGAGGGGAACTATCTTCTGTAAAAAGGGAGAAAACACAAGAGGAGAATGATGGGGCACCAATCATACAGAACATCCATATTCTAACTTCAAACATCAAGGCCTTTTGGGAAACAGACGTGCGAGGCTGAACTTCTCTAACACAGGCCATTATCTGGACCTGATTCCATACCCTTCAGGGCATCATGGTGATAGCTCTATCCCAAGAGAGGAAAGGAGGATAGACAGAAACAGAGAAGTATAAAACTGAAGGAGAAAAGAAAAATCTCCATGCCTTCTTGGCAGAGGTTATATGGAGAACAAGTCCTGCTTCTTCATTGATAAATGGCTGCGGAGAGAGTGAGTGGGCATTGTGCCTCATTCTATCAACCAAACAACAGTATCTCTCTGAGGGAGTCCTTCCGATTCCAAACCACCCCTACTGGCTTTTGCTGTGGACAGATCTGCCAAGCTTTCTTGCCCGTAGTCGCCAAACACAGAATTAGCCATTGCTTGCTTGCTCTCACCCTCATTTCCTTCCCTACTTCCCTTTTCCTCCCGCTCACTCTTTCTCCTTCAGTGGAATGAAGCCACTGACAGGCAGATGGGCAGATGGGGATCGACAGTGTTCCCCCGGCTGAAAGCTAATTGGGAGAGACTGGAAAAGTATTTGGCGCTGCTGAATACTCCTGACATGATGAGAAAATCAATGCACACTTCCAGTGTATTTGCATCATGCTCAGCTGAGAGACCACAGCCTAATGTTGTCTCTGCTGGGAGTCATTAAGAGTTTTGTCTCAACTCTGACCCTTCGTTCTGACAACCCAGCTTTAGACTGATTGAATCGAGCATGGCTGGTGTGTGTTGGAGTCATAGCAGAGCTATCTAGAGAGTTCATGCATTTCTCATGACAGCCAAGTGCTTGCGCTTTCTATAGTCACAGCAGATTGAATCTCTACACCAGCCATCATGAAATATAAAATGTCAAGATTTATAATTCTGCTTGACCAACTTTAGATGGAACATGAACCACTCTTAGCACGTGTGTATCTCACATGTCTTTAATGCAGCCAACTTCCTGGCAGTCCCTAATGTCATTTTGAAGTGTCTGTAGCACCTGGCTGTCCACATTGGTAGCATGTTGCAGATCTGGCACCACAACCCCTAATTTATACTGTCTCCCCATGATAATAGCCTTCAACGTGATTACATTTAATCACAAATTTCATTTATAAGAAATGTTGAAGCAGCCATATAATATTATGTACCACGAGAAACATATATGTGACTTTAAGATCTACTCTACACAACAAACTCCAGTCATGTGTATAAAAGAGTCACAACAATTTGACTATCAGCGTAGCTTTTCACTATCTATTTTTGACATAAGCTGCTCACCTCACAATTGAAAAAACAGATGCTTTCATTTACAAAATGACACAACACTGCAGTGAGGCTTAGCATTCACATGTGGGGTTGATTTAATCTGTGGATTAAATGAAAACTGTCAAATATTGCAGCCACCATACCAAGGTGAGGTAACCAGTGTGTTCTACACCTACGATTCAAGAGGAAAGAGGATGCACTAAAAGTATATGTGCGACATCTACAGAATCAACATAACATAGCATTGTAAGTATTTATTAGTGCCAAAGACAGATTGTTTTTTTCTGTATTAGTAAAATTCTCTCCGTTTATGAACAGCTATATTGGGCACGTACAATATGCCCAACACGTCTTCAGATGGCTTCTATGAAAATGGAAACTAAAAGCAGGACAGAAACCAGATGTAGACTAATGTGACAAAGCAAGTTTGGAAGCACTTTAGGTCCATTTTGAAAATATTTACTTAGATAAAACAGAAACTATTTTTCAGGTAAAACACATTGTCGTATTATTTTTTTATATAAAAATCATGCATGTTAAAAGGACATGAAAGTTATGTATTTTTTTTCAATGTTAATCATGCAAGGCAGTGTTTTAGAAAAGAGTATTGATCATCAAATTGAACAGTGTCTTTATTTATAGTGATATATAAGACGAAGATAAAATGCACTGACACCTATAGGTAGCTTTTCCTGTCCTAGTTTCAGTCCCAAAATTTTATTAAAAAATTCATTAATTTTTTTTTTATTTTTTTTTGCATTTATCTTAGGTCATCATTAAGTACATTCTAGGGGGAAATATGTCTAAATTTCACTTTTATTATTTGGTCTGAAAATCTGGCAAACTGCTAGATATCGAAATGGACTTTTGTCAAAGAAACTACAGATTAACCAATACTATTGTCTAAGAGTTTGAGTCTGGGGTGGATGTACAGGGAGAAGTGCCACCATAATTTAGCCACTTAAGTATCAGCGTAACCTCATATAATCCATTACGCACAAACACGTAGGTGACATCCTCAAGATGATTCCTAAGCCAAGCACAGTCGAGTTCACTAAAGGTGACATAGATCCTAATTCTAATCATTTTTCACAGTAAATACATCTAAAAAAAAAAAAAAAAAAAAACACCAATAATAGGTCTCTCAGTACCTTGGAAGTGGAGTGACTTAATGCGAGTGAGCGATAGAAAGTTCCAGTTGGTGTTCCAAAAAAAGCCCACCTGCAGCTGGCGAAATGAGAGATGGTGGAACATAACATAAACGTGCTGCCTTAAAATCAGTAAGCCTACAGGGGACTGTCTGTCCCTGCACGAAGCAGATTGGCCTCATCATTTTCCCACTGTGTGACAATGGAAAAGTGGCCTCTGATTTCTGGGAGAACTCTGTATTCTTCCAACATCAGATCTGATTGTGAGCGAGTCAACAAAACCTCAACAATACAGACCACAAAAAACAAAAAAAAAAAAACAAACTAAAAAACACTTTGTATGTTGGTTTACATGAGGAGGGGTCTCTTATCTGAATCTGTGTGTTGACGGCCAGCTTTCTCTTATAGAAAAACCCTGAAACACAAATGCTGACTCCTCTTAACGTAACATTTAAAATCCATCATCTTCCTCATTTGCCTGTAAGTGCTAAGTAGATAGTTTGGGTTTTATTTGTTCTCTTTTTTAAGATGTCTTAAACTGATACTCCAAAACAATAAACCTAATTACCTCCGCCGAGGAGGTTATGTTTTTGCCTGCGTTTGTCTGTCTGTCTGTCTGATTGTTAGCAACATAACTCAAAAAGTTATGGACGAATTTTGATGACATTTTCAGGATTTGTTGGCAATGGCACAAGGAAGAAATGATTAACTTTTGGGGGTGATCCAGAAGA
>JAPSES010000081.1:1505076-1526903 GCA_029822895.1 Maxillicosta whitleyi | reverse complement strand
TCTTCCTTGTTTTTGGTTTTGTTTTATTTTTATATATTCAAAAAGTGAGAATATTTTTAAGATGATACAACCAGTAAATCTTTCTTAAAAACAGTGATTCAAAAAACACTTATCATGGGTTCATAACAATGTTCACAATAATATTTTTTTCATGTTGTGCCCATTACTGCATGTTTGAAACAATGATCAAGACAGTTTGGGTTCCATTTATGATGTTAGACCTGCGACTGTGATTTAGTGCAAACCAGGAAAGCAACAGCAATACTGGAAGAAACTCTCGGTAATGCCGGTCTCTATCATTATGCAGCATTTTGCAGATATAAATACCTTTGCAATACGTCTAAAAGTTGGACAATGCGTATGCTAATTCAACAGAAGTTACTCCTGCTGCTTTCACGACTCCACAGAGTACCCATATTGACTTTAGAAAGAGGTTGGTGAATTTCTTTTGAGTCTGAGCCGGAAATCTTAAGGAGGTGTTCCCGTGGAATTGTTAAGCATTTATTTTTATGCATTTCATTTTATTCAACCAGGAAGTCCTTTGAGAATAAAAATCTCTCTTTCAACACAGACCTGGTTAAGAGTGCACACCAAGCCATACAAAAGATGTACAGATCATCATAAGGGGAGAAAAAAATAAAGACATGAAGAAAGGAGGAAAGGTAGATGAAACAAAATCCAACTTATGAATAGTAATTATACTCTGAAGCTACACAGCTTTGTAAGTGAAGAGTGTTAGATTTACCCAAAGAGATAAAAATCACATAGTTGTAGAATATTCTGAAGGTTATTCCAAGACCAGGAAGCAACATAAGAAAATACAGTTCTACCAAGTTCTTCAAAATCCCAGGACTCTTGTATAGAAGCCAAAGGCAGGTTATAAAAGTAAGACGGGACTTTACACAGTGGTGTTTTGTAAATAGAATATACCAACAATGGTGTCTGCTTAAGTTCATTGAAGACCAAAAACCACACCAGTGCATCAGCCAGTACCCATATTGGATGATGCAGTGGATAGAAAATGCAAACTCGTGACAGGGAACTCAAAACTCGGACTTTCTGGTTTGAATGAAACCATCTTTCAAAGGAGAATATTACACATGTGGAAGTGGGAATAATCACACCACGGGCTCATTTCTGCATTAAATACTATCTGTTAGTGCATCCTTCATCACAAACAGTCAGCTAACGGTGGGTCAGTGAACGCAGAGGCTTAACACGCTAAATCTGTTTCTGAGCTTCTTGTGTTTGATCACATATAGTTGCAAATAGCGAGCTAACGATGGTTTAGCAAACGAATGCTATTTCCGTTCATCCGTCAGTATTATGGTCAGAATGAATTTTTTTTTTTATTTTATTTTCATTATAATAGGCTATTTATACACATTTATTTTGCATTCAGATGAACATCTAAGGATGAGCCACGTTATTCTGTATTGGTGATTTGTTTCGACAAACCTCTAAATGGTTACTCTTGGTCGTAACCACACTAAACAGGACAAACAGATTGAACATAAAAAAAAATTAACTCTGCTCCCTCATCCATTCACTCATACCTCATTATGTGCGTACATATATACACACACACACACACACACACACACACTGGTTCGCTGGCTAAGCTCTCATTCATTCATTCATCTGTCAAAGCCACACCCACTCTGTCCTCTGCTGTACTATGTCCTGACATAATCTATATCTATCCATAAATCCACGCAGAGAATAAAATTCCCTGAGCGGATCAGTCCTCATAAGGTAAATTCAATTTTGTCAGTGCAAAATGTCAGTGTTTTAGTCGAAACCAGCTAGACAGGGACAAAAACCAAGACCAACTGCGACGTATATCAATAAAAATATCCAAGGGAAAAATCTGATAAAGATATTGTCTAACTTCTGTTAAACATCTTATTTTTCAAATGTAAATAATATTTCAAAAGGAAATTCAAGACAGAAATAAAGTGAAATGAAGCTGCAAGATCCTCAATCTAATGCAAACGTCCTAAAATCAGCCCTGTAATGTGAAACTTACAGAGCACAGAAACAAACAGGATGATGCTTTTTGTGTTTTTTCGGGGTTAACAAACTACCCAGTGATCCCAGAAATGAGATAACGCAAAATGGATGTATTTTGCTTTGCATTGGACTTAACGATTTAACCGGCGAACGCAGAGACGAGCCTGTGACCTGTGGAACCTGTGGAAATGCACTGCAAATCCAATTCCAGTCAGCTTCGCTAAACTGAAAAATAAAGGAGTTTTAGAATCTGAAGGTGCATTGGAGTTTTTCACTTTTCCTTGTGGAAAATGTTTGATAAAATTTGATTCTCTTCTTGCCTCTGTGAAATAAGTCTGACTGCTGTAAAATGCAGTTTTCCATTATAAACAGATGCAATAGCTTATCTTTTACACAACACTCAGCATTTGGGCTTTACTTTTCTATCTATGTAGTAGCTGAGGCGAGACACCAATATTAGCTCCACTATCAGTAATACAGAAGTGCAGGCATTGATTTGCCCTGTGGCATAGGTATGTGATTGCTCAAGATACAGAATGATGGCATGTCTCTGAATGGAATAAAAAGGCATTATACAGAAGAGCTGTAACTGGACCAGTTCTTCCAGGAAAGCCCACTGGTTGTGGCGGCAAGGGAGGTGTTTACTGCTCAAGAGTCTTCTTGGGTATTAACCAAACCCCATACTGAAAGTAGGCCATGCAAATGATGCCGCACAGGCCCTAGGAAAGAGATAGCTATAGAAAAGAAGACACAGAAAGTACCAAAAACCCACACGGAGGATACGGGTTTGTACTGAATGAGCCAAAAAAATATTGTTCCAATGAAATATTCTGATATTCTCAAAGACGAGATGCAAAACCGGTGAATCACTGCATTGAAGACACTGAAATGTGAAAGTAGAAGCAGGAAAGTGAAGCAGACTAAACAGATTTATGCTTGGTGTTCAGGGACTGTGATGGTTTAGTCTGCAGACTGCAGTGTAGTGGTGAGTCATTACAGACACCAGTGCAGAACCTTGAAAGCTTCCAAATCTCAGACCCACACAGCCTCGGAGTAACCTGGGATTACAGGCAGGGGTAAGAAGTTAGAGACAAACTCACCAAGCTTTTACAAAGAAACCACAGAGAGCTAACAGCCCTGGCTTGTGTATTGGCTATGTTCCACTGTATCCTGCAGAGTCCAAGAAGCTGCGCTCTGAAATCTGTTCAACTACAATGCTGAGGGATATACTCCAAAAAAAAAAAAAATAAATAATGTTTTTTTAACATGGCTCTAATATTAAACCTTTACATTTTTATCAGAAATACAAATAAATGAAATGAAATACAAGGCTGCCTCATATAACAACAAGGATTTATTTTTTTTTTTTTAATTATCGGAAACCAAGTTCACTATAAAATGTCACTGAAGTCTCATCAAATGTAATGAAGGCAATCACAGTTTGACATTTGAAGGATTATTGAAGAGGAACATACAAGTATATGATTTTTAGCCGCAGCATAAAGAAGAGGCTCACGTCGAACCCTTTATCAGTTGGAGACTCACCCGTAGAGAGAAGAGGTCAGAAATGTAAAAGAATACATACATAGAGGGTTATGATGAAAGGGACAGAAGGAGAAAGAAAAAATTGGCAACTGTTCTGTGGAGATGCAGCAGGGAAGCAAGATGACCTTGATACACAAATAGCACATCTACACAAGCGCACAAAATGGGGAAAAAAAGGATGAAAAAGCATGCCTTAAGATGTTTATCACATTATGGCCCATTGGCAGCGAGATGGATCTGTTTCAGAAAAATGATCACCCTCTACTCAGATGCATTTTTCTTTTTTCTTTTACATCTGATGGAGTGAATATAGAGTGCAAAGAGAAAACACACAGGTACGATGTATGTGACATTAGACATGAACTAATACGAGTCTATTATCCATTTGGTTTATTGTGGAATTTAGCGATTTAGCTATTTAGTTTTTTTTTTAATATGCTAACACATCTAACAGTGATATACGGCGTTTAGAGTGAAATTAACTTTGTCTCACTTCATGTAACAATTTCTTCCTTTTGTTTTCTTTTTCTTCACGCTGACATCTCATACATTTTGTGTGACTGATGCATTGTTGCGTTCCTTATATTATACGTTTAATTTTCACTTCCAGTTTAACTTTTATTTTATTTTTATTTACTAAACTTGCTGCGGTGTGGTGCTAGAAACAAGGTTTGCCGAAAGCAATCACACTGACTTCATATACATATAAAATCCAGAAAAAAAACAAAATACGTTACGGTATAAGTATATGATTTTCAGCCGGAGTATAAAGCCGAAGCTCACCTCATGCCCTCTATCAGTGTGAGAGTCACCCATGGAGAGAAGAGGTCAGAAAAGTAAAATAACAATACGTACACACAGATGTACGATGAAAAGGATGGAAGGAGAAGGAAAAAATGGCAAGTGAGACTAGAGATTTTAGTGGGCTATTCACATTAGTTACCTTGAGTTTACTTTCATTTTCCTTTAAATAATGCATTGAAAAAAAAAAATCTACATGAAGAATGAAGCATACAGTGAAATTATTTTCTTAATGCTCATATATACACTGTGGACTAGTGTTGTAAATTAGCACCTGTGCTAAAACACTTAAACAATGCATCTGGTTTGTCCAATGTAATTGCTATGTCCACGTCAAATAAACATTTAAATAAATAAAATATCCTTCAGTTTCACATTGAAAAGCTTTGTGGAAAACCTGCGTACAATTATTTTTCTGTAACTAATCTTTTTATCTGAATTGTCGTATGACCTATCCCATAACGAAGAAAAGCACACCCTGATTAGTTAATAATGTGGCTCATTATAAAAGCAGCATGTTGCATGATAATGTCAACAGTTAGTGCTGATCAGTATTCACAGTGCAGTCATTCTGAATGACCACGGCCGCTGGTAGAATAACTGCCTCATTATTCTGGGCACAGAGTGGGTGGGTTGGGCCTCAGCGTCACACGGCGTCATTATAGTCAACATCTTTGAGCGTAACAGGCTTTGCCCTGGAAACAGCTACTGCCACGGCCTGTTATCCGGCCATGCTGGAGGGATACATCCAGATTTGTCGGTGCCAATGTTTGCAGATTACTGTCATGATCTACACACAGGAGGTGCGGCGCTCGGGGCAGCGTGCCATGCAGCCACACAGTGACCACCTGTACTGCGAGACGCACCGTGTATCTCTAAAGACAATGTGGTGAGGGCAATCTCTGCCGCCCACAGCTGGGCTTTTGTCTGGTCCTCTAGTGGCAACACAGGCAACAGCACAGAAAAACCACAGCCTCGCCTAAGCTGCCCTCTGCAGCAGCTTGTGCTTGTTTATCACCTCGGAACATATTGTAACCGTTCGGTCAATCCTGGAATGATGGCAACACAAAAAGAAAGGGCTGAAAGACAGAGAGACACACAGAAATATAGATGCTGGAAACGAAGAGCTGAGCATATGAGGAAGATGGAAAGAGCAAAAGGAATGAAAGCGTCAGAAAATTGGTGCGTCATGGGCAAGAGAGAGACTAATTAAGGAAGGCTGGATTAATTAGGCTTCCAGTCTGCCTGCGTCTCATACTCCCACTGAGCTCCGTGCCAGTGCAGGCCCTAAACCAACTCCCAAAAGCAAGTCCATCTATTGTTCCGCTGATTTTCCATTCATTCAGTGGAATGTGTGTTGTCACTACTAACGCAGGCCACCGCGCAACTTAAAGCTGCAATGTAAACTCTGTAAATTATACTGTAAAATGAAAGAAAGGAAATGTTTGTTATTGTGTATAAAAGTTATTCTACATGACATTTAACTGGGGTCAGTAATAGCTGAATTTGGATATATAATATTAATTCCTGTGTGTACGTATTCTACTTGTTGAGCGGAGACCTAATTTGTTATGTAAAACAAGATTTGCGAAAGAAAATGAATCATATTTTCTGAAGACGAAACATGTCAAAAAGCTCAGAAAATAAACATGAAGGCAGATACTTATTAATGAGAAGCAGTGTTTTTCCGGGTACTTACAGAAGAAAAAAATCAGTCAATATTTGTACATCACATCTTGATGGAAATAGAAAAGGCTAGGCCGTCTAAGGTCTATGAAGTGAACTTTACCACCATTACATTAGGCTGACACTTTTATCCAAAGTAACTTACAAGGTATAGGCATGTATAGCATAAAGGGCCCACCTGGGATTCAAACTGGCAACCTCCCACACCAAAGTCGGCGGTGTAAACCACTAAGCTTTCCAGTCACAGTATTTTGTTTCTCCAGTGTCCCCATCTGTGGCTGTAGTTCAATTAATCAGCAGTCAATGATGAAGAAGAGAAAGGTTCTTGGGCTTTGGCAGAGACAGAAACGCTCCTTAACCATAATCATGGCAATATTTTCAATGGCTCTTCTTATTCTGCATGATCAAAATGGAGTGAAACAGCTTAGCAGATGATGACAGCATCGTGTCTTTTATTCTGAACAAAAACATCCAAAGGGAAAAGTGCCCAGTGGTGAAAATCATGGGGAGGAGAGCCATAAGGGACTGAGCTGCCAAAAAAGACATCAACTAAGGCTCTATAAATGAAAGAGAGGAAAGAGGGCACATGCACTAAAAAGTCCATTAAAACAATATTTTTACTCATGCAAGGTTGATGTAACACTATCAAAAGTGCTATATTCTGTTTACATCTTGTGGTTTTGCAAAGGCTATACTCATATGTGTATTCTATATACATGTCTATATATGGAACTCTGTGTGTAGATATGTGTGTATTGTTGTACATATGAGTATCTCCCCTATCCAACCTATGGCATGATCTGCATGTACACAGCTCTAAATAGTATTTATAGCTTTTTTGATTTGTTTTGATTTTAGGTTTTTTTGCTCTTGTGTGCTTTGTGTTCTACTAGTGCTGATGGAATTTCCTTTTGTGTGACTAATAAAGGAATATATTATCTTATCTTATCTTATCTAATAGTACCTACATTACCTTAGCTGCATCTTATATTTTAGCTACAGTAAGATATTTCAACAGTGTTTTGACGTCACTGAACAAACATTATCAATAATTACCTTCCAGTGGATTGTAATTCAAATGTTCTGAATGCAACAAAACCTCTTTTTTGGTTCTATTTACATGTTTACAAATGTTCCATGTGATGAAATGTATTTGTTGATCATAGGATTTCTTCAGAAAGGTAAAGAGTGGTCGGTTGTATTTACTTATTACTATTAATGTTTAGTTAGATAGAGCTGACTCTACGTATATATTGAGTTTTTATTTGTTTAGGGACAATGTATGCATGTAGTGAAGCTTGTTACCACAAAGTAAAAATGCACAAAAGTACATAAAACACAACATTAAAAAAAACTGGACTGTTCTACATAATGATTTGTCACAGAAACAACATGATAGCTCCCTTAGTGGTGATATTTTGGCATCCTTAGAAACATAAAATTGCATCTGGTCATCTATCTGTATATTAAATTTATATCAATTCTAACATTGTTTTCCCAGATTTATGGATTCCGCAGTACATATAAAATACAGTTTTCCTTTATGCTAATATTGAACCTTAACAACCTTGATGGTTTTTGAAATTCAAATGGCACATAAGCCAATAAGCAAATAAACCTGGTTTTTGGTATTATGCGTCTCCCTGCACATTAAAAAAAAACAATTAAAAAAAACATGCCTGTAAAAGTCATAGTAAAATTGTTGGCATTACCATCTACTAAAATTGTCAGTTGACAGTTTTAATAAATCAATATGTGTCCCCAAATCAAATAGGAGACATAGAGCACAATAATTTACAATTTAAGTGTAATGACCTTTGCATTGATTGATTGATTGATTCAGATTTTACATTAATTATTCTATGCTTCAATCATATTAGGGAAACCAGATTGATAACAATCATTTTTTTTCCCTTTTTATTATTAAATTAATTAATATCCCAAATACAAAAAGCATTCCAAACGTTACCATTTTAACTATTGTACTGTATTTTTAGATCATTCGTAGATTAGAAATGTACCACCTCTACGGTTGGATTTTGCTAGAAAGTACAACCCAAAGTCCCCTCCCCATTGTTGGTGATTTCAGTGACACCCATACAATCTAAAATATAATTTAAAACTGCCTTTAGCTCTCCTTCACCTATTATACTTGGCCCTGTCTAGGGTGGAACAATGACACGATGAATATTTATTGTGGGTCTTGGCTTTGATGGGCCACAAGGAAAGGTTGGTGAAAAAACAAAGTGGGCAAGGCTGGTGTTTCCATTTCGGGTCTGATTGACGTTCCAGCTTGCAGCAAGTAATTCATTTTGAGAGGGAGGCGCAAGTGCCCCTGCTTCTTCTTCCACCTCAAGTTTATGATAATCCTAATAAATTATGATGCGCTGCACAGACATTAAAAACTCTGATTGGCACTAAATCAAACACGCTGTGCCTCTCAGGTCAGAGACAGCTGCGAGAGTGACTGCCTCTGCTCTCTCTTCTGCTATACTATCAAGTCCTCTCTATCCTCAAAGCCTACATCCACTCTAAGTCCACCTACCCATTTCTCTCTCTCTTTGTCTGCTCTTATCTTTTGGCAGAACTTGTAATTTGCCATTGCTTTTTCTCTGCCCTTTCCACCTGACCATCCCATCCATCCCATGTGGCTAAGTTGACAAATTATTATTGTGGTGTAAAATGCCACAAAAAAAAAGCATCATGGAGCGTTATTTTAGAGGCACTGTGTTTGTTGTGATCGCTGCAATGCTCTGGTTGTACTGTATTTTGTCTCTTGCAGGGAATTACTTCATGCCAGATAGATAATCAGATTGACACCCACCATTTTAATCTTTCCCATGCACTCCCACACTATGCAGATTATTCTACCTTCATCAACCGCAGAGGCCAAAGGTCCTAACCATTAATGTGTTAAACAAAATATGGTTAGCCTAATGCTGATTGCTTACCTGAACTGGCATTTATTACGTGGGGGGGGAAAAAAATCCTGTGTTGATTAAAAAGAGTGAGCAAAAAAAAAAAAAAAAAAAGATCTGATATAGTTTTAGAAAATATGGCAATGCAGAATTTCATTACCAGAGGGTCAAGTATACAACTCCCTCTGGAAATAGCACACTGCTAAAGGTTGAAATCTTTCTTTAGGCGTGTGAGTGCTTATCATACTGTGAGCTATTGTAAATTGTCAAATCTGAAAGAAACTTGTGAAGGAAGTGAGCATCTCACGACTAATTCAGATAACATAGGGTATTGGAAATGGCTTGGGTCATTCATTTATTATGATTACGCAACATGTTGTGGGAAAATGTATGTATTCATATGTTCATATGTTCTCTCAGCATTGTTAAAGGAACACAGTGCACCCTATTTTCTGTGTGAAGCATTTTGACCCCACCTATTCACATATTTTAAAGGGTTATTCACATTGACACACAGAAAGGAATTATACACACACACACACACACACACACACACATATATTACTGACAAATGAAGCACATAAAGCTGAAGGTTTTAATGAATGACTGAATTCCCTTCACAGATTTACTGAAGGACAGACAGGTTTAAGAAAAAACTGTTTCTAAAGGCCAGTATAACCATGACCATTCATATAAGGAAAAAGCCTATAACAGTTGAACTGAACATCTAAGTCAAGCAAATAAATCCAATAAATGATTTAGTTTTCAAACACATTCCTCTTTATATTCTCATTTATATATGCAAGGTAAGATAAGAAGCTTTATTTGTCATTGCACATAAGATACAATGAAATTTCATTTGGTATCATATTGTGTCCCAGTTACTCTTTATCTATCAAGAACAAACCACACTGTCACCATAATTTTTAATTTTGGCCAAAACTGTAGATAAATACAGAGCTGAACGTCAAACTAACCATGACTAACCTGATGATTCCTGATATTCTTCACCAAACCTGAGTAATTACAGCCTCATGTTAACCATTGCCCTCCATCAGAGCCAGGAACGATGGTTCATAAAATATCTTATCGCTCTACTTTAGTTTGTGTAATTAACCGGGCTGTCTCCAATACAGACACTCATTACCTATTTGTTATTAACCTGCCAAGTCAACCACTCAAATACTCAGTTTGCAAAACCATCAAGTTATAGGAATTAGTATATTTCATACATTTAAAAGAAAGAAAAAAATAACGGAAATGTAAAACTGCAATTACTGCCACTGAATGAGTCAAATGTGACTAGATTACACTAGATACTATGAACCACCCTTTAAAAACACACAAATCCTGAGAGTTTTATGACTAATATTAAGCCAAAGGTTTGTTTCCTCACACCAGACCTGAGTAGATTTGATTCACTGGTAACAGCAACTCTACTAGAACAGAACATCTATTTTGGAGGGAATGGAAAACAGTATCAGAATACTGTTTGTTTAACAGTGTATTAAATCAGTTCAAGAAAACTGATTCTTTTAAAGAATACGACTCTCCAAGGCACTGTATAGATTCAATTCAGCTCAATATTAGCTGTATAGTATAGTAGGACAAATCATATATTCACCTCAAAGGATTTTACATAATACAGCACAGCCTGTCCTTCAACCATTGGTTCTAGTTAGGAACGCCACAAAAATAGATGCTTAATAGAAAAAAAGGAAAGAGAATTCAGTGAAAGACAGTAGAAGGATGCTTTCTCAAGGATGGAGAAGGAATGCAGAAATTTGTATAAATGATGCACATTGTAAATGCAGACATGCATTATGTGCATCAAAATAGACTAAAAGAAGTTTAGATAGTAAGTTTCGTTTGGCATTTACCTTCAGGGGTCACCACAGTGAACCAGATTTGCATGATTTGACAATTTTTTTTTTTGTTTTACATCGGATGCCCTTCCTGACACAACCCTCTGTATTTATCCACAATGAGACACTGCTCCCCTGTGGCTACAGGTGTAGGGATGTATAGCATGAAGGGTCTTTCCCAAGGGCCCACCCAGGATGGAACCAGCCATCTTCCGCACCAAAGTCAGTGGCGTAAACCACTAAGCTATCCAGTTGCAATTTTACCAGAAATTTAGATGAAAATGTTAAATGGAGTTCAAATTTAAAGAGGTAGTATTTAGATGAGATGCTCATCCATCCATCCATCCATCATGCTCATTATTATTATTGTTATATTTTAGTGCCACAGTCACTGTCTTGTTGCTGACTAATGCTTTGTTTCAATGCTGCCTCTACATCAAGCACTGCTGAAACTATGTTGTTGGGTCTTATGCAGGTAGTTTGGAGGTCTTGGAGATTCTTACATAAGTACTGCAGCAGGAAAGTGATGTAAAATAAACACTGAAGCCGCATCATCTCACTTTTGAGTAACAGACAAAAAAATAAATAAATATATATTTATATACACTGACCTGTTCAAATCTATAGTACAGGCACTGAAGACAGCTCAAAATGCAACGAGAAAAAAAAAACAGTTGGTACACTGCCTGATATTGTTGAGGCTCTGTTTCAATGGCTTCAGTCAAATTTATTCCGCATCAGCAATGGCAGGTTGATTAAGCATTTGTGTTTGTAAGCATCACGGGAATACACATGTTTATCATGTATACAGGGACATGCTTGACCAGGATTATCAAGTATTCTCAGGAAAATGCACGTACTGTACTGTAAAAACTGCACATATGCAACAAACTGATCCCCGTTCAACATATTTATTGTTAAACAGGATGTTTTTGGATTAATATGGATGTTGCACTGCGCTGCTGCAGATGTGTCAGCTCATTTGAGTTCCTCTGGTGTAGAATATTACGTGTACTTTCTTCTGCAGTAATACTTCACATCCTGCCGCTGCTGCCTTATAGGAACGAGGCCACACCCACTTATACCTGCTAATCCTATCCTGCTTTGTTTATTCATGTTTCTCTTGACACCCCCATCCCCCCCACCCCTAATGTTACCCATTCACCACGATTCCTTATCTATCTCTTTTCCATTTATTCCCTCCTGCCGACTCTTTTCAGGAACCACAGGGGGGGTCCATAATCGGCTCAGGAGTACTTTACACCCGAGACAAAACTCCCACATTGAAAATGTCACCGATGACCTCATCATGCTCCCATTCATTATATCGTTTGGAGTATTTGCAGTCATACATCATACAGTTGGAGCATCATCTTAGCTGGCGAACATTTTTTTTTAGAGTTTAACAACAACTCAAGAAGAATTTTAAAGAGATTAGTAACTTCTAAGAAAGAGTTTTCTCTACCCTTAAAGGAACTCTTAATTCTACAATTAAAAAAAAAATAAATAAAAACATATTGTCGCATTTGGAGATGACTGAACATGAAGGAACTGAACAGGTTTTTACCAGAAATGTAACATTCATACAAATGTAGTGGGTCAATGAACATTAATTCTTCAGATGTAGTGGAGTAGAAATAAAGCCACACAAAGAAAGTCCAAATACCTCAAATTTGTACGGCTCTTGAGTAAACTCTGCAATAATTAATATCCTCTGAAGGCTCAACAAACCCAACAGCTTAATTTTTCAATATTTTATGGAAATGGGGACCACTGGAAGACTTGTGGCACTATTTGTATTATTATCACTAAGGCAACAGGTTAGGATAATAAAATGTCTGACACTAGGATCACATAATTTATATGGCAAAGTGGGTTTCGCGGTGTTTTGCCTTTTATGATATCATTACTAGAGATCTTTTTCCCATTTCAAAAAGCAGTCAATGAATACAGAGATGAGTCTGGGTCTTTAAGTACCATCAGTAGCTTTGTGCCATAATCAATCCAAAAATGCACCCATTGTCAGCTTTGTCAATACAGACCTTTTATTACCTTGCTAATCCAATCGATAAGGTGGACCATTATATTTTACTGTGAAACATGACCTACAAATATATGACATTTGTTACATTAAGACTCTTGCAATGTAGGGAAGATATTGCTTGGGTATGAACATTGGAGGATAATAAATTTCCTTGTTATTTTCCCCTCTCTTTTTTTCCGCACAAATGTCTGTCAGGATTTCATCCTGTTTGTGCTGGGAAAATGTGGACTAGAGTAGGGATTTATTCTTGGCACATGTATATTTTTTTGCGGCCCAGCATAGACATATGCAGCTGGAATACTGAAGTGAAGCTGAGGGAGAATATAATTCATCAATCATGAGAGGTGTACATTTTCCTGTGGTGAAGACAGCCAACTGGCTAAAGTAGTGAGGCCGCAGAGTGGGATGTTGGTGTTTGACAGAGACAAGTAATTAACTAAAAATAATATGTGCTTGACACAGCAGAGAAAAGGGCTTCAAAAGGAATGCGAGACACAATGAAATGAAACCTCCGGGAATAGCTGGTTAGCTGAAGGTTGCTTTCTATGTCGGCGTGAGTGCATGCGGCACATGGCGCTCGCCTGCTCCACCACCTACATACTGGAACTTAAAAGGCACGTGGAATTTCATTACATTTTCTACATCAATATATTTCACTCACCCCCGTGGATTCATATACAACATAGAATTCTGTCAGCACATTACTGCAGCCGCAGACATTTGACATCTGGTTACTCCTGCTACTGTATTATGACTCTTCTCGGAATGGCATAATTTAAGACAGACTTTGAAATGGCAGTGTCACACGGTGCGTGAGTGCCCTCTACACCGACTGTATTTGGACCACTTTGAACTGTAGCCTATTCAACTCAAGTGGCAAAAGAAGTTTGACATATTTTTGATCAGAAAGTGCCCCGAGGACACGTGCATCTGTGGCGCCTTGTGATTTTGATCTGACCACTGAGGAAAACATGCCAATCTGCTGGGCCTTGTCTAAAACTTATTATCTTACTTCAAAAAAGCTTTGAGCCATCACCAATCAGAGGATGGACAGCTGCCGGTGGACAAAGGCCTGTGTGTCTTTGTGGACGGACGCCTGCCAATCTAGCTGTCGACTCTGGATGACTGCCTGATTTCTCTGGCTTTCTAACTGCTTCCGCTGTCCGCCTGTCTACTGTTGCCTCCTACTTTCTGCCAGGTTCACTTGCCTACCTGTCTTACTCCACTTCAGCTCTGAGTGCCAGTCTTTTTTGCCTGTTGAATCTGATAAACAGGATGACGATGACTTAAGCATTGTCAGTACCAATAAAGCCACAGTCACCTCCACAGTTTCAAGACAGTGGGAGTTGCTTCCTGAGGTTTTATTACAATTACTACACATTTAAATTGCAAGCATTTGTAAATTAATGAGATAAAAACTGATTTTAAATAGAGTGGGTGAAATGTTATTATTACTGATGCCAAATTGTCAGATCTTCGACTTCTAGTAGTGCAATGGAGTTGTTTTTTTCTACAACTCTGTACTTATTTTTCTTTCAGATGACATACTTATACATATATAGTGGGTCAATGTGGGGTCATTCTTTACCAACACAGGTGGAAAAACAACTTTATTTGAAAAAAAATACTAGAAAAAAAACATGATGAAACGATAGAAAATGTGCAAAACGCAACTCATCTCATCTGATCTTCTGAACATGCTCAGTATTGTGTGTGTGTGTGGGTGTGTGTGGGGGGGGGGCACCAATTTTAGGTTGACCAATTAACCTATGAATGCATGTCTTTGGATGGTGGGAGGAAGCCAGTGTAAAAAATAAAGTTTCACATAAGTCACCAAATTAGACTGTGGTGGTGAGAAAGTGAAAATTAATGGAGATATACATTTTGAAAATGAAGGTTATTTCTATGATACAAACCAGGTCTGCATGATCTGCAGCCTCACCAATACAGTGTTAGAAATGAATAACTCATTGTTTTGCATTTAATTAAACATAATATTCTAAATTGGGTGCTTCTATGAAACGGGGTCCATTTTGGTATCTGGCACTTTGCCAGGTTTTTAGACCCAATAATAAAAGACAAATTTAGATACATCCCCTCCCCAGGATGTACCTAATGATGACCTCAGATAAATGCAAAAGGATTTTACTCTTTGCTCTAAGGCATCCCAAAATTAATACATTTTTACAAAAATATTGGGGCCAAAAATAGGACCAAAATTGGGACATGAAATGCTACAGTGACCATGCATTTTATCTTGAAAACATGGTTGTAAATGATCTCATAGTGATATAAACAAAGACGCTGTGTTAATTTTTTTTTTTTTTTTCCTAATCCAATCATATGAGGTTTTCATGAATCGGCAGTCTCATTCCAGGTTTCATGTGTAACCTGTTGTGTCCACTTTTGTTACATGTGGAACCTGCCCATTTAAACACATAAATAGTAATTTTGCAACAGTGATATTTTTGTGAAACACTCTGCCTTGCATAATTAGTTCAATTACCAAAATGTACCTAAATATAGAGAATAAAGAGATATTTAAAAAAAAAATAGTAGTGTGTAATTTTTATTTATTTTTGACCATGTTACATATGGATTTTTGTATTAAATATAAAGTAAAATAATATAAAAATGTGTTTTATCTGAAAAATAGTAATTGTAATTTCTGGACTATAAGCCAAGACTTTTGTCAAACACTTTCAACCCTGCGGCTAATTTACACCAGGGGCTCTCAAGCAGAAAAGGTCTCATGTTTCATCTCATGTTTTAATGTGGGCATAAGCTGCACCTTATAGGCAGGTGCGGCTTATGTATGTACAAAATGTTTTTTCCTTTAAAAACGTTCTGGGTGAGGCTTATAATCAGGTGCACTCTATAGTCTGGAAATTACGGTAATCTTGTATCTCTGTAAAATAGACCCAAAATGCTTCCAAACTTGCTTCATAACATTAGTCTATAGCCCATAGAAGCAACCAGATATAATTTGTTTATCATTTGGATGATTTATGTTAATGTTCTTGCAAATCATTTAGGGTTTTTGGATATTCAGTAGATGATTCAGCCTATTTTTAATGCAAAAAATAAGACATTTATGAAGGTATATACAAATCAGCTAAGTCAGTGACTAAAAGGATTGTGTACAGCTTCAGGATTCCACAAGGTCCCATGAACTTCACAGAAAATCCAACAACATCACTGCAAGCCAATAAACTATGACTGGATGAGAGGTTTACGAACATTTTGAATACACACTTGACTCCTCAGGTGTTTCCAGTGACTTTGACTGAAAACCTGCTTATATTCATATCTGCAGCAGTGCAAGAAAATATATTGTAACACCTTGTCAAAAGGGTCAAGCACTGTGTCTTTATTACTTTGCAAACTAACAGGAGATGCAAGTGATAATCCCCAGGCGTAATGTGTGCACACCCACACACTGTTGAAAATGGGCCTTATCAGTGAATGACAATACCCATGGGAGTATACAATAGGCAATGAAGTGGTTTTAAAGCAGTAGTTACCAGCCATGGGGTTACAACCTTTACAAGGGATTAAAAAAAAAAAAAAAATAGATCCAGAGGAAAATAATTAATGTAAAAAAAAGTACCAAACTGCATATTATATGTGAATGTAATAGATGAAAAAAGAACAAACAGCTGCAGAGACCCTGTGGTCACAATTATTGGTATAACTACTAATATGCTGACCACTCACAACTCACTACACAGAGGAGATAAAACTGCAAATGATGGGGTATCCAGCATTCCTTTATGGCCAGTGTTTCTCATAATTACAGTACTTAGTTCATTAGAACAAGCTATAGAAACAGATAACAACACTTTCAAGAAGGCATGAGTTGCAAGTTCATTGCTTTGAAAGATGCAACATTTAATTCTTTGTAAGTTTCTTGACACTAGACCCACGAAACCTATTAAAGAGAAATATAACATTGACTTTGAAAAGCCAAAATATTTTAATCTGACGGCAGCGCTATGGAAGGATGACAAGCTAATTATACTTGACTCATTGTCAATTCATTAAATAGCACGTCATTTTCTGGTGAGAGTGAATGACTCTGCACAACTTCAGCAGAAGTGTTTCATTCACCAGTGAGTGTTCCTGTGATTACAGTCCCCACTAAGACCAAAAAAGTGGACCACATTAGTCCAACTCTTGAGGTCCAAACACTGGCTCCTGTCCATCAGAGGATAGACTTGAAAGTTCTGTTGCTGGTCTATGAAGCTCTGAATGGTTCAGGACCGAAGTACATCAGTGACCTCCTAACCCAGTATGAACCTACCGAACCCCTCAGGTCATCTGGATCCGGTCTGTTGGACCCAGTATGAACCTACCCAACTCCTCAGGTCATCTGGATCCGGTCTGTTGGACCCAGTATGAACCTACCCAACTCCTCAGGTCATCTGGATCCAACAGACCAGATCCAGATGACCTACCGAAGCCCTCAGGTGATCTGGATCCGGTCTGTTGGACCCAGTATGAACCTACCAGACCCCTTAGCTCATCTGGATCCATTTTATTGGTTTCTTCAATTTATTTTATTTTATTTTTTTGTATCTTTTACCTTTTAATCTTGAATCATTTTTATTTTCTTTTAATTTTCACTTTTTAAGCCTCACGTTTGATGCTTTTGTGTTTCGTATAAAGTACTTTGAATTGTCCTGTACATGAAATGTGCTACCAATAAACTTGCCTTGAAGTACAAAAAGAGGGTGGGATTCGAAACCACCATCACAGGGATGGCTTGGTCGTTTTTTACTTCTACATTTTATAGCACTTCAGGCCGGAATAAATGCACCCCTGAAGGCACTTAACGGCGTGCTTGGTTGCAGGTTCATGAACGACTCATTTTCATCTTCACTCATATTTACTGATTTACAACTATTTGAATTTCGTGGCTCATGGGAAAGGTGACAGTGAGGCTGTTCGGCTATACTCAAAATGATCATATAGTTAATGAGAAATGAGAGCGCCTCATTGGGTTGGATGCGTGCGAATGTTCTTTAACCTTTCTCATCCTCTACATACCGACATGTATTCAATATTACAAACAGGACACCAAACAACATTAAAAGATGCTCTTCTCTCTTCCTTTTTCTTGCTTTTTCCCCCATGAGGCCATTAGAGTCTTCTGTAGAATCTAGTGCAGTAAGATTAATTTAGCATTCCTATAAACTTGCTTCAGTCTTAATTTTTATGTATGTCTTTGTTGTGGTGGGAGCCATATAGTCTTTTTTTTTAAATACATAGCACAGACTTTAAGGGCCCACAGTTGCTAAAAGGTATTATCTTGATAAAAAGGGGATTTTTAATCTATGTTGGTTCCAAGTCCCCGACAGAGTGACTCTTGTAACATACCATCCTGCATTGGTTGTTTCAGTGCAGAACAACTGTAGGAAAGATGCTGCATTAGCAGTTTGGATTTATTTTAGATTGCTACAACTGTAAATGCATGCTGTGTCAAAAATCTGAAGAGAGCAAAACAGTGACGACTCTGAGGCCTGGCTCTACTGTGAATTTATCCTTGTGAAATTACCATTTTCGTTCTGTCTCAGCAATGTGGGCTTTTTTTTTTTTTTTTTTTATTAATTCACCATATTTATGGGCAACAGCCAGATTTTTTAAATTTATTTATTTAATTGTCAATTTGCATGGAGTAGCAAAATGTCATCCCTTGTTTCTCATGCATATGGAGTGGTGTATGGGACTACAACTGAAGAGCAGCATTAGCTGCATCAGTAGTTAGTGAAGCAAGAGGAGGGTGGTAAAACAGGGAAGCAAGCGCGTGAAACAAATGATGCACAGCTTTGAAAGATGACTTTGAAACTAAATAGACCAGTGGGAGAAAAAATAACAATAATTGCCGAGTGAGTAGGTACAAAATAGATGCAAATTGTGAGAGATTTGAAGATGAGTATCTCAACAGAAAGAAGAGATAACTGAGGCAGTGCATCAGGAAGCTTAGCTTTAATGATGCACTTGGGTTGCATTGTTGAAACTGGAAGGAGACTTTCCTCTCTTCCAGGTAATGTAATTGCTATATTGGTGATCTAACACCCTCATTAAGCATGGATCAAACGGCGGTGCAGAAAGCAGCGGCATGGAACCTGAGTGTGAAAGAGACAGGATTAGCAGATGAGAGAGATGTTCGCTCACGCGCAGTACATGTTTGAAGTCTCCCACATGGCTAATTGTCGACTGAAGACACTAGCATTGAGAAGTTCAGCCTTCCCACTGAATTACAGATAGCTTACTTGCCCTTGGCTACCCTCCCAGTGTTTGTGTTGATTTTTTTTTTTTTTTTTTGTGTGTGTGCACGCAATTAACAACCTGACATTATGACCTTGGAGTGTACTGGGAGAAAGATCTATACAGAGACAGGAAGAGAAAGAGGAAAATACCAAAACTAGTATTACTGTGCAACATAACAGGACAGATTAGACGGACCTTGTTTAATTTTTAACACTCTCAGAGGTCTGTATGCACTGTCTTTCTCACACTTTTAGATTAAGACCTTGAAATGAAAAAATCTTCTTATTTTCAGTTTCCTTTTAAAACCATAAACAAAAGCCAGGGTGGAACGTTAGCATAATATTTGCACTGTGCTATTGTTGCACAAAACCATCTTAAAAGTTGAGAGCTATGAATACCAGAGACAAGACTAAGATCAAAGATTTAAGAAGACAGAAGACATTACAATCTAGTGCAGATGACTTCTGCTACAATTATTTCCATTAGTGATTAATCATAATATTCTAGAATTAATTAATCATTTTGAGCATAAATTAGAACTCCTGCCAGCCCAAGGGAGTCTTCAAATTATGCCTTTTATTCTCTCTGATTTGTGGATTGCTGAACAATAGTTCTAATAGCAATATTAAAATGCTACCAGTAATAATAATTATGGTTTAATCAATGTGTTATTTTCTTCAATATTCAGATCTGAATGAAATATATTTTCTTTTTTATGATGACATTTCTGTAGAGGCAGCTGCAAGGCAACAGGTCAGCAGCTGTTGTAAGAAACACCAGATAATATACTGTGACAGCAATAATAATGTCACTCTGCTCTGAGTCATGCTAAGAAACTTGTTTTAAAGGGCAGTGGATTCAAGACACACACCGTAGGTGCAGTGCAATTGTCTGGTTTTTAGTATGAGATGAGACAGGTTTCTTAAAAGTAGCAGTAATTAATTCAAAGAAAGCCATAAGCAGTGTGACATTAAAGCAAGTGGATGATTACAGTTTGGAAAAGGTCAGTAGGGAAATCAGAAAACAGAGTAGAAAGTGAAGTCAAGGGTGCATGTTGAAGCCTTGCAGGCAAAGATAAATTTGGGGGGCTTCCTAAGGAATGTATTAAAAGAGAGTGAGTGAGGAAGACCAAAGAGGAGGTTTATGGATGTAGTGACAGAGGACATGAAGGTAGTCGGTGAGAGAGAAGAGGATGTAGAAGACAGGGTTAGATGGAAGCAATTGATTTGCTGTGGCGACCCCTGAAGGGAAAAGACCAAAGAAGAAGAATAGAGAGAACGAAGAAGAAGAATAGAGAGGACGAAGAAGAAGAATGGAGAGGATGAAGAAGAGGATGAAGAAGAACAAGAATAGAGAGGATGAAGAAGAAGAAGAGGATGAAGAACAAGAATAGAAACGACGAAGAAGAAGAATAGAGAGGATGAAGAAGAAGAAGAGGATGAAGAAGAACAAGAATAGAGAAGACGAAGAAGAACAAGAATAGAGAGGACTACGAAGAAGAAGACACACCTCACACACCACAACAATGTCTCAGAATATGGCGGCTAGAATGACCCCCGACCCTATCAATGGATGATTTACAGTGACATCTACCCCCAAAGGAGCCCCATCGTTCCCATTAAACTTCAAAACAATCAAAACCTTGTCCAAGTTTGAAGTAAGTTTAAATAAATGAAGTGAAATGATCCATCAGGAAGGAAAACAGAAATCAACACAGAGGTAAGTGGAGCAGATAATGACAATTGAGTGTAAGAGTAACAGGATTAACCCTGTAAATAAACCTCTGGGTTCCAAGTACAGGTTTGTGTTTCTCCTGTTTTCTTCAAGACATCAAGATTTTTCAAGCTTTCTGTCCTGATGTTATTTAGATATTTGTCTTTTTAAGCTTTCATCTTTATTTATGATCTCTAAATCTTGACGTGAATATTAAAAACGTTCAGATTTCTTACATGTTTTAAGAATGGAACTTTTTGAATACACAATATCAAGCCAATTGATTTGCTGTTGGTAAACTACTGCATAGAACAGAACAGAATACTTTGTTTATCCGACCCTGGGGAAATTTTACAATTACAGCAGAGTAATAATAAAGTGCAGTAAATTCTATATAAATGACAGACAAGAAAACAGTGAGAAAAAAACAAACAAACTTAAATTTATTTACAATTACATTGCAGTGTGTATTTGGGGGTTAGTGAGTGCTGCTGTACAGTCAGATGCCTGCATTCTGCATATGCTAGTTATTTATTACCTCTGCCAAGGAGTTTATGTTTTTGCCGGCGTTTGTTTGTTTGTTGATTTGTCTGTGTGCAACATAAAAGTTATGGACGGATTTTGATGAAATTTTCAGGATTTGTTGGCAATGGCGCAAGGAAGAAGTGATTAACTTTTGGGGGTGATCCAGAAGAAATCCTGGATTCTGGATCACTTTGAAATTTTCATTGACATTGGGGTCAATGGGGCCAAAAATTTTGTTTCTCAGTATCTCGGTTAATTATTGATCAAACTTAATGAAATTTTCAGGAAATGTTCGCTCTGAGACGAGGAATAGATGATAACATTTTGGAGATGATCCGGATCACTGTCTGGATCCAGGAATTTTTTAAAAGGATTCTCTATTAGTTGTCATTGGCGTTGCTGTGGTAATAATAACAAATGTCCACCAGATGGCGACTCATGTTT
>JAPSES010000081.1:1491408-1504976 GCA_029822895.1 Maxillicosta whitleyi | reverse complement strand
ATTGCGGGGTGTCAGTCACAATATGTGGGGGAACTGTGCTGCTTGGTGGAGGTTTGCGCTCTGAGTGCTTTTCTAGTATTTGTATTTTTTTAAGACAGTAAACATTATTTCTAGTAATAACATATTTTAGTAGAGATTTTTTTTTTTTTTTTTTAACTAAGGTATTGGTGTCCAGCTGTGTATGTGATTACATGTTCTTACAGGGCCAACCAGTCAATACTCCTTAAACTCTGTGTCCATAAAGCAACTAAGATATCAATCAATCCATTTTAAGTAAATGTTATTGATCTCAGTTACATAAAGCAGGTACTTATATGTTTAATTGGACTTACCTGTTACTTTCTTTCTAAAGACTGAAACCGCAAAGGTGCTCTAGATCCACCACAGCAGCTTCATGTAGAAACTACAAACTTAAATTCCGTAAAGCATCTTTTGTTCACATCACTCTCTGTGAAAGAGCCTGGGTCATCTGGATCATCTGAAATATCCTCCTCTTCCTTTGACTAAAGCCTGGTTTATTCACCAACAAACATGTATTATTGACTCACTTTATCATGTTACTGTGGTTTTTGTGTTAACTGTCATATTTTTTTTCTTTTACATTTGTATGCTTGGTATCCTGCTGTATGGTTTTAGATTTATTTCTAACTTTTCATGTCATGGTTTACATTTCAATGTTTGGATTCTGTAAAAGCTCTTCTAAGAACAAGTGTTGCAAATTAATCCCTAAAGATCCAAACAGCTACTGGCAAAATACTACTGATCCAAACCTGTTGATCCACTAGTCCCATCAATCCATGTAAATAATTAGTGTAAAATACAGCTTCAAATATGATCCATTTGGATATTCAGAGACTCTGTAGTTACCGTGGAAACCCTCATTTTCTACAACATTGATTCACACATAAAACCTACAGAGTTTGATGGATGACAATGGATGGAGACGCTTGTTTTTACATCCAGTTATTGGTATCTTTGGTCAAAAAGACAATCTTTCTTCAGTTTTTTTTTTTCTGTTTCTGATATAACATTTGAATATAATCTGAGCTTTTATGAACATCTACATGATCAGTGAATTAAATAAAGAAAAACACCCAATTTTCACTGAAAAGAATACCAAATACGATAGACAAAATATAATAAATGGTGATAAATCACTTTAAAAAGGGTTATATCTACAGAAAAAAATAATTGATCCTGTTCTGACATGTATTTATCCGAATCAAATAAAGCATAAATAAAATGTAAAAGAAAAAAATATTGCCAGTGTGCTCTAGTTTCTTGCATCCTCCACACAGAAACCAACAAACAAACACACCCCCACCTCAAATAAAATTATTTGTCTCTTAAAAAAATGTCGACTTTGCTTGCCATTTTGAATAATGGATTATTCTACTATTTGTGTACATATGTGGTCAGTGCCAAATTTATTTTTAACACGATGCATGTTGGTGGATTTGCATGCGAACAGACACTAGAGCCATTACTGAATATTTTTAAAAACCTTTGGTAGGAAATATTCGAGGCAACTTGTATCTCTAAAAAAAAATTACTTTGGTTGTTTTTGAACACCAAACAGCTCAACACAGCACATGAGGAGATATAGATGAAAGGCTGATGATAGGGTTGTCAGGCCACTCTCAAGGGGACTGGTTGAAGTGAAAGAGATCAGACAAAAAAATGAGTGGAATGGATTCACAATGGATTGTGGTCAGAATACAAGATGGGTTTGACGAAATGGCAAAAGATGCCAATTTGTTATGTGACACATAAAAAAAATGATGGTTATCCAAGTCTGAGCTCAAGATCAGGTCAAGTGCACTGCCTTGACACAAATCAAAGGGTATTAAAGATGTACAGATGGAATCATGCTCAACTGGGGTAAGCTGAAATGATGAAGGTAAATGACAGTTGCATCATCCTCAGGCAATTCACTCAAGATCCCCAAACCTGCATTCATGTCAAGTGGACCTGCAGGGTGGTAAAGAACAATCATATTTGAGGACCAGAGTGAGTTATAGCACTGGCACCGAATCCAAATCAAAGAAATGATGAGGGTGATACACAAGGAATAAGCAATTTTCGCCCAAAAGAGATGAAGAGTCTTCATCACTGTGGCCTCCAGCCGGAGGAGCGGCAGTAGAGGTGGGGAGACTGCAGCAGGTACTGTTGCATTCTGCCCAGTGATTTATGTCTATGTGAAAGCAACACAATGTAGCAACACGATCAGAGCACGCCCAGAGATGAACTCAGGACTTCTCCGACTGCTGACTGATAGTTCCTGTCTCGCCTCTACAACGTTTTGAGATGAGACAAAGGGATAGATAAGGTTGGAGTGGTTGCATTTTCATGGGAGGTATCTTAACAAGCATAATGGAGGCGAACTCACGGACAGCAAGAACCTGCCAAATCATTGCACGAATATGTTATTTCGTTGATGATTTATGATTGTTTTGATGAATGTTTAAGCAAAGCTCAGCTCAGACGCTATCCTTTTCCTCCTTTCCTGTTCCTCCTACGAGTACAATTCACATTTAATTGAGGTTATGAGATAAAAGAGTTGGCTAAATTGCATTTCAATCAAGTCTAGATAAAACGTTAATAAAACAGTTTTCTCGTCTCCAGCTCTCACTGATGAAGGGTCTGTCAGGTATTTTGTGAGGTCCCACAAAGTAGGGGAGACCCTTTGTAAGTCAAGAAAGGCCCTTCAGTCCTGCATGTAGCTAATAATAGTCCAAACCAAATGTCTTGAGGCATTAGAGAAGTGTTATACTATTAAAGTACTTCTTCTGTGACCTACTCGATATTCCTTGTACTGTTTTCTTAGCCCCCACCTTTTGTGATATGACCAAATCTTACAAAAAACTTAGTTGCTTTTCTTACAGCACTATAACTTTACAGTGTTCACTTATTAGAATAAAGGTACAAAGTTTTCAAGTACTCTTAATATATATATAAAAAAAAAGGTCATAGTATAAGTCTGATACACAGCTGTGCTTTTAATATAACCCTAACCTCTCTTGACAAATGTATAATTTGTGGAAATATGAATGACATTGATTACAAAAACCAAAACACAATGACAAAAAAGATTAGGTATAATTTAGACATTTCCACCATCACCGCTCTTGAAAACATATTTAACTATCATTGTGCTGCTCTCACTGATGGTCCCGGTTCTGTACTTTGCAAAGTTACGTACAAATAATTGAAAGTTATAGGCAGTGGACACTAAAAATAAAACCACGAAGACTTCTACAATGTTTTAACAGTCTTTTTTTTTTTAATGTTACTGTTAGGTTGTGACAATATAGGGTCAGTGTGACTTATCGGCAGGTATTTTTGAGGTTCATGTTTGGTTTTCTTGTGATGCACATAGATATCCAGTGCATTTGTTTAGAGCATCATATCATATAGTCCATGCATGATTTGAATCTAAAATCAAACACTTGTCATTGGCTTCTAATGATGTTCTATGTCCAGTTGGTATGTCCATAACAAGGGGTCAAATAGTGACGATGTGAAAGTCAAATTGTTTTAGAATAAGGCCACGCGCCATTCCACACAGTCGAGTCAAAATAGCTTATGTGAAACATTTTCAGCATTTTCTCTCATGATTTATTTTTTCCTTATCTTTGCACACAGCCCTGTTGAAATTTCTCACCAACTCACTGAATGAATTAAGTTTCACATTAGCAGGACTACGCCATATGGTGTTTATGATACACACACGTATTGTATATATCTATATGAACACACTCAGAAAAACAGTGTTTCATCTGCTGTATGGGATTCTTAAATCCTTTGCTATATTCTGTACACAGACAAGTGAAATTCTTAAAGCCAGTATTTACAGACAGCAGTAATATGGAAATACTCTTACGTAGCTTGTGCCTGCAACGCTGTACCTTTCGGAGTTAAACCTTTTATTTTACTGCAGAGTATGACTAGGTTTTAAAACCTCCAGCTAAGGATAGATCCTGCAGAAATAAACCACTGGCCATTAGTAACAGGGGACTGGCCCAGGGGATCAGGTAGTGTACATATGACATGTTTTGTATAAGCTGTCATTATATTGTGTCTTCACATTACCAGCCCACACAGTCTAGTCCGTAGATTTGGAAGACAGATTCTAGTAGGATGTCTCTGGAGCAATGACTGTATACACATTTTAGTAGGTTTTAGCAGTGAGGAAGAGGCAGAGGAAGACTTATTCTTTGCTTTCCTTTCCATTTCCAGTACTGACTGTCTGGAAGTAGATTACGGGGCAATATGCATACTCAGATAGCTCAGGCTGATTAGATTGTACATAGGAACCACAAGTCACAGCTGCCATTTTGCTTTTGTTTACCCTGCCCTCCATCATTATAGGCTCTGAGTGCCTCCTTTCTGCTCACAGTAAGGCTACAACTTCAGCGTACATTGTTAAATCTAAGATACTATTGAAAGTGATGTTCAAGAAAGACAAAGAAAAGATGATTCGATTTACATTCCAATAGCTGAACGTCATTGTTGTAAGGTTAACAGCTAGGGTTAAGGTATATCCAGTGGTTAGAGTTTGTACTATCATTTATGAGCAGCGCTTTCCCCACACAACACTGCTCTTCAAAGAACTGAATATCGCAGCGGCAAACAAACAAACAAAGCACAATATGTATTTTATATAAGTAACAAATTGGCACATCACCGCCCAAAGTACCTCAACATTATTACAAACAGTATAGTGTAAACTCAAGGTTCTACACAATAGGAAATGTAATCAACCCCATTTAAGTGCATTCAGGTTCAATTCTAGAGCAATGTAAACCTTTAGCCTCAGTCTCTGCTGAGATGTAAAGTGCATATATAAACTCACAGACAAAATTAAAAGATATTCTTGGTAATCACAGTAAACTAAAACCAACCGCTTTTCTCTGTTAGGTGTTGACAGTATTTACTGAACCTTCTGTGATCAAATGTATCTTGTATCAAAGCTGCTCAAGTAATTAACTCTTTTTGGCCTGTTGTGGACATAGTTTTGTGTAGGAGGAATGGCAGTGGTGTGGGTCATACCTCGCATTCTCGGGAGCCTGAGATGGTATAGGTGCAGGGTCCGGTCCCATTGACGAGCACATCCATGGCCTCAGAGTTGGTGGGTTTGTAGTCCACATAGTACTCCTGCAGTGGGGAGCTCAAGGTGCGTTCCGTCTCTCGGGTTTTCTTACGCCGTTTGCGGGCAGCAGCAGAGTGCTCCTGCAGCTGCTTGACACTGCTCGGATATCGCTTCCAAGACACGTAGATTACCAAGAGGATCATTGCAACAGACAGAAAAAGGGCAACACTTCCAGCTACAATTTTATGGAAGGACACAGGCTCCAAATCTTGCTCTGGAGGGAGAGCAACAGGAGGAGTGACAGATGATGATGTTGGGCCTCTAACAGACCCCTCTCCTCTCTTTCCAGGACCAGTGGGCGATGCCAAAATGGCAGGGCGGTTCTCTGTTTGCGCTGGGAGGCTAGATGGGGTTGGAGGTATGCTCACAAGCGTTGTAACTGGGCTTAACTGACAGACACCAAAAGCCTCTACAGCATCCATAACTTTCTCACCCTGGGCCTTCTTGGGGGAGGCACAGATCATCGTGGTTTCCTTTGCACCTCTGAAATTTCTCAGCCAGCCCACCAGAGGACAGATGGCTGGGCCACAGTCCCATACATTCCCGGCTAAGCTAATCGTAGTCAACGAGATCCAGGCATCCACTACCTCCTGCGACACATTAGTCAGCTTGTTGGAATCCAGGTTGAGCGTTTGCAGGTTAGGTAGGCATTGGTAAACCACAGCATCCACCTCTGTCAAATCATTCCCAGACAGATCCAGTTTCTGGATGGAGGCCCAGGTCCAGGTGAGGCCCTGGCTCATTGAACGAATGCGATTCCACTGAAGGTATAGCGCCCGCAGATTGTAGAGGCGGGGAAAATGAGAGAAATTGATCTTTGAGAACTGGTTATGCTCCAAATGCAGCTCAGTAAGCTTGACTAAGCCAGAAAAAGCATTGCGAGTGATACTGCGCAGGCGGTTGTACCCTAGATCCAGGAACTCAAGGTTTCTGCAATCTTGAAACAGACGCATTGGAATGATTTTTAATGAGTTTGAACGTATGTGAAGGCTGAGAAGCTTGCGGAGACCCTGAAACTGTCCAGGCTGCAAAGCCTGCAGCTTGTTGTATGACAGATCCAGATTGCGTAAATTAGGGACAGGGTGGAATGTTGTATTGTGAAGAGATGTAATCTTGTTGGAGCTCAGGATCAGTTCTTTGAGTCTGCGGACCCCCTGGAAAGCCATTCCATCCACAGACGCTATGTAATTGTGGTCCAAGTAGAGCCAAATGAGATGGTTAAGGCCTACAAACTGGCCTGCTCTGAGACTGGCAAGACTGTTGTACCGTAAAGATAGGCCCTCGCAGCCTCCTGAGAGGTTCTTGGGGACATCTCGAAAGGCGCTTGACTCACAGTAGACAATTTTCCCATCACAGCGACAGCTCTTGGGGCATGGACGCTCACTCAAAGATGGATTTGCCGCCAGCCACACCTGCATCAGGAGTTGGACCACTAGCCAGCGACGCCGCAGAGCAGAGCCTATTGGAGAGAAAAGACAGAGAAGAGAGACCTTAAGAAACAGGTTCAATCATACAGAAACTGTAAAACAGCTCACGGACAAAAGATATTCAGGTTGAAAGGGGAACATTAAATTTGCCAAAAATGAAAAGATAAAAGAAAAGAAAAAGTAGAAATATTTTCAGTAGTACATCAACTCTCAGATGTAGAATGGTATCTGTGACACATCTGTACTAGTTTATTTAGTTTTTCTCACCATTGGTATTGATCATTATCAGTTGCCAAATGTTATCTGATTCACTGAGAAACCCAAGTTTCATGTGATTTAGTTACACTGAGTTTTGTTTCGTCTATGAATTGATACATATATCAGAAATAATAAAGACAGAAATAGAAGATTTTGAAGACTGAGTTTAGATTTAATTTAATGTATAAGATTTCAGAATTAACTTTTGTCTGCATCTAACTTTTCTTGAGCAAATTAAGAGTCATTTGTTGACTTAAATTAAGTAATTATGATGAATTGCTGCTGCACAATATCACAATAAGTCTTTAACACACTAACACATCTGAATGTACAAATATGCAATATATAGAGGACCACTATAAAGCTCAGTAACGACACTTAAGTAGAATGAATAGTTCAGAAGTGATGTTGAACATACTTAAAAATAACAGTTTTGACCATCGACACTGTTCTGGGTCTCAGCTGGAGCAAAGACAACATTCTTGTTGATGTGTGTTTGAAGCCCTGCTGTTGTAAATTCTGTCACTGTTGAGAGATGGCAGTCATCCACTTTTCTTCTCACTGGAAATGGGTTCAGTAGTTCCAATTTTCAGAGATCACGTATGCAAGTCTGTGTCCTTATTCAATGCAGATTCACATTCATCCATCACGTCAGCTGAAAACTTCTTTTCCTCACTTTTTCTTACCACATTTCAAGAAACTACACTTTCTTGTCTTCAACAACGGAGTCATGTGTTTAATTTTTCTGTTTTTATTTACTTCATATTCACTGTCATTGCAGTTTTTCTTCATTAGTGAGACTTAATATCTGGGTCTATGTGTAGATGTGTCCTTGTTTCTTCACAGTGGGGAGTCGAAGAGTCTATAACAGTTCATGATATACAAACGAAGATATATGCAAGCAGCATTAATTATATAGATATTTGTTTTTTTTAATATTCCTGAAAATGTCTAATTGCATGACCTGCTATCTTTAATAGCTTGCCAATGTCATGAATAGAGCATGACTTATTTAGATCTAATGATGTAATGTGATTATAAGAGATCTAATCACTTATAATGATGAAATAAACAGATTAATAATCATTGAATTATATAATTTGTATTATTTCCTGAAATTACACGGTCTTAGCCATTTGATTTGATGCCATTTGGAGTAAAAAGTATCACTGTTTGAACAAAACCTCTTGTAATTTCAGCCATTTTTTTTTTTCACGATGCCAATAGAAAAAGCAAATAAATCTTGGATGATGAGTTGTACAGAACAAATTATCATTCAAGAGCTGATGGTTGTGTATACAGTCCCAGAGGTGTTTCAGTTTAGACTCCAGCCATTTTGTGTTAAATTAGATAAAAGTGGTACAAGTTCAGCATTAATCTTCTGCTCTTCAATTAATTATATTAATAGAAAAACTAAAAATATTTGTATATTATAATAAATAAATAAATACATGTTTTGTTTGTTGTTTTTTTTACCCTACGTCTTTCAAAACACATTTTTTGTGAATGAAAACATCTGGAATAACAAACTCTGCCTCTACTTACACATTTATTCCAAATCACGCATACTTTATAATTTTACAATTAAAATCAAACAGTTTTAAGATCTACAAAAGATGACTTACTGTGCTATCGCTCCTTGTTCTGAGGTAAGACAGAATTGTTTCCATTAAAATCGTTTCCCTTTACGGAGTCACTAATGATCTGTCATTAAGATCCATTGATTTCCCCCTTGAGGAGGGGGCTTCATTTATGTCGGATTTTCACCTTTTCTCACCGCAATATTAAGCATGGACTCCGTTACCATTATTATAATATGATCCGATTACTATGTCAAGGTTCAGATGCAGTTCATATTTACATGTTCCTACAAAATGCATGTGTTGACATATGGGATGCATATATTAAGAGTATCCCACTGTGTTTAGGCAAAGTTGAGAAAGAGTTTTACAACGTATCATCTGCAAGATTTAGGGACACTTGCAATGTAGCTGGAGTAAGCATAATTCTAAATTTCTTGGCTTTTTTTTTTTTTTTCTGTAACCTTTGCAAGATTTCTCTGAAATAATTCCCTGACACAGAGTGGCTGAGAGGCATTATACAGCATATGCTATCTAACATAGCCATTTCGCTTCTTGCCAAGCATCTGCTGATCCCATATGGGTATTGTATGTGTGTGCTTGTGTGTCTAAGAATGTGATGAAAACAGAGAGACCCATTTACTGTTTGTTTTCAGTAGAATCTTTCATCATTCTTTACAGATGGACTGAACCACAGAACTGTACAGATAATTTGCAGTTGCTATTGATTATACCAGCAGATACATCAATCATGTTTCTTCATCTCAGATTCAAGAATCGTGATACTTTCACATAAACATTACAAAGACAACAATGTTGATCACAAGATGCAGGGTTTCTGGGTACTGCCAATTTGCATCTCTCCGTTTTGTGAAAGCAGATTTAGCTCATTTACTTCAAAGATTCAGAGTAAAAAAAACAAAAAACATCAAGTCACAGGAGAAGACTTATTTTAATCAATGTCCATATGCTATCAATTTTGGCTGAGTGTGTGGGTTGCTAAAGATGAACACATGTTTTCTAAATTCTGTGTTTGACTTGTTTCCCTAGAGCTTGTGGAAACAATGCCGTATTGCATTTACTCTGGATGTGCATAATAGGCTTGCTTTATTAGAAGTGACTCTGCCATCTCTTTCAGATTGAGCCTGCCTCACAAGACACCTCTTCCCCCTTACTGACACTGTATGTGGTTTAATGAGTGCTCTGTGTGCTAATGCCTCAGTAAGCCATCTCCTTTCCCACTACTCCTCTAATCTTATTCACAAAGGAACACAAGTCACCCTCTGAGGTGTCACTCATGGGCTTTGTATCTCTATTACCTCTTACCTGATGTACCTCTCACAATTACTGTTCTTCTGCCATATGCACTTAGACGAACAATTCCTCCTTCCTTTTATTCTACACCCTAGTAAAATATGCTAGTTAGGTATGTCCTTGAAACCCCCAGCCATCAGTAAGTTTTTTTTATAATGTGAAGGCTATTTTAATGCATGTGGTCAAACCTCAGCCTTCAGCCCTTTCACTTTCCTTGCAGTTTTCCATTGCTACTTGTCTTACTGGATTTCTTCAGATATAGCTTTTATTTATTTCTAGTGGAAGGCAGTCTGACAGTCTTACAGATATCTGGACGTCTGTCATTTCAGTGAACTGTAGAGATTTTCAAGAAAGGTTTTGAAAGGGAGTGTTTTACAATGTGTATCCATGTTATTGTCCAGTTCAGCTTTATAATCGGATACACAACTTTCTGATGCAACATATGAACAATGCAGCTGGAGTTGCACCATGGATAATAGCAATAGGACGAAGAAAACCTGCTTGTAAAACCTAAACCAACCAATATGTTTGACATTTTCACAAAATATAAAAAAGGTAGTGAGAGAGAATTGATTGAGGTAGTCACTTCTTTTAAGCCAAACACAGAGCTCCTTAAAGCAGCAGAGAACATGGTTTTTAAATGCTAAAGAAGATTGTAATATGACATTATAAGATAGACTTTTTCATTAGTGTGATTGCCTGTGATTATGTGTCAAGATGTCAAAATACTTATCTCAAAATAATAGCTGTGTTAATGTAATGTGGAAAGTGTTGTATTGTCTTAATTGTGCAAATTCAGATCCATCCAATATTTCTGGTAGATCTGTAATCTACAAAAACCTTCAAAGTTGAGAGGGGGAAAAAAAAAATCATAATTTGCAGGGTTAATAGGTTGTGATTAAAACCACTGCCATAGGACACTTTGGACAAGTCATATCTTACACTTCTTGCTTCTCCTTTGTCTTTGCCAACCTGAGCAGTTATCCGTCTGCATCTCATGTGGATGTATAAGTCTACAATGAAGTTTGTGTAAAGGCATGTGAGTAATGCTTAGCAGACAGCCCTGCTGTCCTCGGCATGAGAAGATAGCTATTTCTGCCTCTCAACCCTAACACATAGAGAGAGTAAGTGCACTTTACTGCTGACCTAAAATAAAACCAAATGTAGCTTAATAACTTGGCAAATGGACTTGCTAACTGGTGCACTTTGAGTGCACACAAGTGGCTCATTGCTATTTGCTGCCTGTCATTGACAAAACTGCTACCAGACTCAGCCTTGACTGCACATAGGAGCTGGACAACGGCCGAACACATAGGGAAGGACATCCCCAGAACAGCCTAAGCCATCCTATTAGTTTCCAATTATCTTTGAGATGATAGCAAAGCCTGCCAAGTTAGATGCATTTCAACAGTGGTTGGAAAGCATTGTGTCCTAGTGTGCCTGTGTTGTATATGAAATATTTCTTCCCATTAATTTTTGTTTCTAGGTGGAAAATTGGCACTAGAAATTTTGTTCCATAAACTAATTTGTAATTTCATGTCCCTGTTAGGACTGGCCTTTGATGCTCCTGTCATTATTTTTCTGTTTTGTTTTTTTAATCTAAAATTGCTTAGATGATGTACCCAGCAAAAGACACGGTCAAAGTGACAACAAATTTGTAGCTATGTGTTCTGGTGATCAGTGGATGAAACCAAGTCCGCACAAAAAAGGACAGAAATAATAAAATAGGAAATTAAACAAATAAAAAAAAAAAAATCAAATATAGGCTTTATAATATATGTATAGTGCTGGGTTGTATTTATACTCGACATTTGTCTTTGTCAGCACCAAATTTACTTTTCAGATCTCAAGAGGAAGGTCATTTTTGGACAGAGGGATTACATATAAAAGCAGCCCTTTTCATTTTCAAAGGAATCATGGTAAGATTCAGTAGTTAAATTCAGGTCCGGACAGCTTCGGTTTATGAACTTTAGAATTCCATATCAATGTGGGTCCTTATAATTATAGACGTATAAGGATAGATGCATTGAAAAGGCAGATGAAATACAAACAGATACACTATGACAGAATAATAATATCCCCATTTGTCCTTAATGTATTCTGTGTTTCAATTGGTTGATCAAAGGACAGTGTTCTTCATGAATTAAACTTGATTTTTTTTTTTTTTAATACATACATTTAGAACATTATTGCCCTTTTAGATTGAAATTTAGCCCACATTCCACATTACTGTAGACACTTCCAGGGTGACTCCAAAGATTCCTAATGATTGATTTTCCACCTCTGGTGTAAGGAAATGTACAGAAACTATACTACACAGTGCTTAAAGTCTCCTCAAAAGGCCTGTAGATCTTTTCACCTGCTTTAGCTGACATTTCAAGCATGCTGCCTTTTGGATAATGTAGGACCAGCAGAAGGTCATCTGTTACCTGGGCTACTTTGAAGTTATAGACCAGATGTGAAAATAAATGCTATAGTGAACTTAAACATTCACACCAAAAAAACTAATAACAATAGTTAAGTACTGAGTTTTTTAGCTGGTCGCATTTTCTTCAAAGCAATTCATGTGAGAGAAGGCAAATAAAATGTGGTCAGGATGTTCACATTCATCCTCCAGGTCTGCAGCTTAATCTCTAAATTGGTCTTTTTATTACCCCTACCCTACTGTTCTCTTCCTGCAAAGCAGATCTCTACTGATATGGACCATGAAACACAAGTGCACTGCATGCTGTTAATGAAGAGCATCACAGTCAGCTACATTGGTAGATAACTGAGACTACAGCTCCATGTAATCATCAAATAATTGTGGGCAACAGCATGAAACTATATACAACAGTTCTGATAGTGGGCATGTTCGTGCACCTGAACGCGTGTTATTGGCGCCTGTGCCGTACACCTGCATGTGCAGTTTCAGAGTCTCTGTCAAAGCACTCCACAAAGTGCAGAGGGTTTTCTGACTTCATACTGTGATATTAGATTAAAAACAGAGCCATAAGTCAGACTTCTGTGATTAACTATATATGGTCCCTTTGCAGCAGACATAAATTGAGGCTGAGGTCCTACAGCCTGTACTGTACAGCTTTGTGTGTTGTAGTAGCTTATATTGATGTGGTGCAGTAACCCACTGTGGGTCGATACATCATGCGGCCTCACAATTAATGGCACAGCACCACCAGTGAACTTGGCCATCTGTATACTAGTTAAGAATGGCTGAGGTGATTAGACTACCACAGACAATAATATCAGTCAGGGAAAATGCAAAAGGAAGAAAACAATTCTGTTAAATTCTACTAATCAGCAAGCAAATGAACAATGGTGTGCAATCAATAGGGGAGGGGGCTGTCGATTATGAGTGTGTAAACTTATGAGAATCACAACCGGACTGGTGAAAAAGCATTAGACAATGCCTGCTCTGAAAACTAAGAAACCATAGGAATAACAGGTGCATGCGCCCGAACACGGACATATACGCATGACTGAAGAAGAAGGTATTGACGACACACACACATACACGCACACGCACACATTGCATATAGCCGACGCACAGTTTTGTGCATGATCTGGAGAGTCCCTCTTGATAGCAGGTGCAGAATACGACGGCTTTCTTGAATGAGAATCAGTCTGTTAAGCAAAACCAGCACGACCGGTGCCTCCAAACCACAAGAGTTTTTGGGGAGGCGTTAGCACAGGATGGAAACTGGACCTGGATGCTTAGTGCGTACAGATAAAGAAAAATCAATGATTATGTAGGGCCATGCTTTATAAAGTTGACTGCCTTCCAACATTTACCGTGATTAGCATTCCAGTCCATGTCAATCAGCCAGCCACTCTAACTAG
>JAPSES010000081.1:1443564-1457114 GCA_029822895.1 Maxillicosta whitleyi | reverse complement strand
CCCCCCCCCCCCCCCCCCCCCCCCCCCCCCCCCCCCCCCCCCCCCCCCCCCCCCCCCCCCCCCCCCCCCCCACACTGCATCAAGAGATCAATTTAGTTTACAGATGAGAGTATGGTGTATAATATTATTGAACACTGCATAAATTATATACTAATAGCTAAATAATAATAATGGATTAGATATCTGTAGCGCTTTTCAAGTCACCCAAAGTGGTTTACATTTATTGATCCATTATTCATTCGCTCTCACATCCCCCCTCTGGTGGTGGTAAACTATGTTTGTAGACACAGCTGCCCTGGGGCAGGCTGCCGGAAGTGTGGCTACCAATTTGCGCCTGCGGCCCCTCTGACCACCACCGAGCATTCATACACCAGTGTGAGTATTGGAGGAAAGGAGGGTGAAATGTCTTGCCCAAGGACACAATAGATGTCACTAATGAGGTATTCATCAGACTGACAGAGTCAGAGCGTCCCTGTTACCATGGTGATTAACTTTCTCGTTATTGCACACATTGTTGTGTCATTTAATGTCATCATTTTTGTTGTTATTTTTAGTTATTTTTACAGCGTGAGAAAAGGGACATGTAAGGATCAACAGTTTAATTTTCAGTTAAATAACAGGACATTCCAGAATCCCCAGCTTCATTCACACAAACTCAGACACATCTTTTTGGCATCTTTTAGCTCGATAACTTAATGGATGATCATCATGAAGTTAATGGTATTCATAAGATGAGTATTATTAATGTTACCAAGCTCATTGGGTTATTGTGTAGCTGTGGTTTCAGAGGCTGTGGGTTCAGGGTTTGGTCCTTATCCATCTCGGGGCTAACCCCCGGTATCATCCCCCTAGGACCGTTTCATCTCTGCATCTTACCCACTCAGCATTAATATTAGTTCTTAGCATATTAGGAGAACTGAGCCATCATTGAAGGCGCTCAGAGACCAACCTCAGATCTTCATCAGCACCGTGGCCAAGGGCACTGAGAGGAGAATTAAGCTACATGTACCTGCTTTGAAGTCATGGGAAACAGGAGGAACCAAAGGAAATGAAATGGTGAAGAGAGAACAGTAAAACCCAACATGGAAAGGTCCTGGCACAAGTGAGAATTTAGTACAAACCTTTTCCTTGTAAGATACAAACACCACCTTTGTATTTATCTGACAGTGAAACTGGTGTTTAACTCCAATGGTGATCATTGCACATGCACCTGTGTATGTGCTGCTAAATAGACCGCTGTAGTTGGTGGTGCAGTGGTTAGCGTTATCGCAACACAGCAAGAAGGTGCTGAGTTCAATTTCACCAGGAAGTTTGCTTGTTCTCCACGTGTAGGCATGGGTTCTCTCCGGGTTCTCCAGCTTCCTCCCACCATCCAAAGACATGCACGAGTAGGTTAATTGGTTTATCTAAACTGCTCATAGGCGTGAATGTGAGAGTGATCAGTTGTTTTTTTTCTTAATGAGAATTTGTTCTCAATTAACTTACCCTTTATAAAGAAATGGTTTGTATTAAAAAAAAAAATAAATAAAAAGTCCTTTTCATCACTGTTCATAGTAAGGTTTACAGCAGCCGACAAGGGCCAAACATGTTGCAACAGCCTAATGCGTCTCAGAGAAAACAGCTGCAAGTACAGAAAAACTCAAACACAGTCTAAACGAGGTCCAAAAAGAGGAACGTGGTGCAACGGGAAAAATGCGCTGCAAGAAACAATAACACATGCATAACCATCAAATTTTCTGCAAACAGAAAAAAATAATGCAAACCAAGAAAACGAATGAAAAAAATCTGCATAAACAGTCATTACAACAGAAGTGTTCCAAACCTGAACCAGGTTTTTAGTTTGCAGATATTTTCCTGGTTCGCGTTGTTTCTCTATTTGCAAAGCGTTTGATGATAATGCATTTCTTTTTGTTTCTTGCAGCACTTTTTTTTTTTCCATTTGCACCATACTCCTCTTTTTGTACCTCATTTAAACTTGTGTATGAGTTTGTGAATTAGCATTGTTTCTGTGCTTGCAACTGTTTTCTCAAACTGCAACAGCCCAATGTTAGCAGAACATCCCAAAATCATTTACCTCACTACAATGTTAAGTGTAGTAACTGCACACATTTCACTGATGGCATTGGCTATCGGGAGGTGCCCTATTGTCAGAGGGCCTGTTAGTCAGAAAAGGGTTAGGGTTAGATTTATCAACTAAATCCAATCTAATTTTCTAACTGAAGGGCCTTCTGTCAATAAGACAGGTGCCACAGGCTCTATTAAGTACCCGGGATGGGATCCAGCACCCCTGCGACCCCCTTAAGCATGAAGGAGTTTGAAAATTGGTTAGATGGATAATGTGTCCTTAATGATAATGTGATGAAAGCTTAAAAGACTCTTCAAATATTTACATATTTTCGTGTACATATTACAGATTCCTTTGTTTCCTGGGCGCAAGAGGGGATAACAGGGAAATAATGCAGAGAGGTAAATAAAATAAGACAACAAACCCAGAAAATACCACTGGTATTGGTGCATTTCTACTATTATGTCATTGAATAAACAGTTCATATAAAGACGAACACCTTTCATGAACATTGGCTTCAGCCTGCTATTTACTCATAAAAGGCACACATCTAAAAAAAAAAAAAACATGACATTTCAACTGACCATTGCTGTTGTTGTCAGTACATTGGCTGTTTATTTATGTTACTGTTGCTCTTGTGCTTCTCTGCGTTAGTTTATATGTGACCAACTAGCAGCAGAAGGCCGGCAGCAGAGGTCAAGTGCTGTGAGATGCACATAATTCACAGAGCAATGACAAAAAAAAAAAAGCAAAGTAAGAAATTTCAATTCATCCCCTCTACAGTACAGCATCAGAGAGGGTTAGAGCAGAGGCTACAAAGTGGTGACAACATCCCAAAGTCTATTTCTATCTCACTGCTTTTATGTGCATTTTCAATTTGAGAGGAAGCACCAAACATTTGAAGAAAATCTTGAAATATCCATCTGTTCCAGGATGAAAAATGGCTCATGGAGTTATTAAAGCAATTGTTTCAAGAGTACACAACTATAATATCACTTCAGAACTCTCCCTTTCCATTATCCAGTAGAAAAAAAAGGTCTGTCATACAAGAATCTAGTTTTCTTATGCTTTTATAATTATTATTCTTATATATTGCTTTATTTACATTGCTCTGATTCTCTGTACAGTGACCGTGAGTATTTTCAGAATTACCTTTCAATAAAATCTATTATTATTGTTGTTTCAGTACATTTCAGAACTCGCTGTATTCTCTCCATATGCCTTATGGATCACTGTATTTCAACCTTGGGGTCGGGTTGCCTGGAATTCAAATGGAGTTATCTGAAATTCCTGGTTATTGATTTAAAAAAAAAAAAAAAAAAAAGACTAATAAAAAATATATGTTGAGTTGAGAGAAACAATCATGCTGAAGCTGGAAACTGAAGCACTGTGGCACTGTTTATGTTTTTTGGTCAGTTTCAGATGCTGCAGCTCTTTCATAATTCATAGTTTAAGTTATTGTTTGTTCAGTATTAAATGTCATCCTTGTAAATACAAACTGGACTGACTGTTGATATGACCAAGGAAAATCCAATCCTCACTTTGTGCAGTAATCGGAACCTGGCTTTTCTGCCTCCGTCCATAATAATAATATACATTATTATTAGTACATATGAATGAAATGTTGTCTATTATGTTAATAAATAATAATAAACTTTATTTGTATAGCACCTTTCATACAAAAACTGTAGCCCAACGTGCTTCACATTGATTAAAAATTAAAATACAATTTTAAGACAAGGACAAATAAATGACATTAATAAATGTACATTTTAGAGCAAACTATTACATGATCAAAAACAGATACATTTTATCTAAAAATGTCTCAGTTTTGAATGTCTGGGGTCAGCAGAAATTTTTGATGTTCAAATGGTTTTTACATCTGATGCCCTTCCTGATACAACCAGGCTTTGGTCCCGCCCCCTTGTGGCTACATTGGAATATATAGATATCATAAAGGACCTTTTCCCAGGGGTCCACCCGGGTCTTGAGCCGGCCATCTACCGCACCAAAGCCAGTGACGTAAACCACGAGGCTACCCAGTTGCTATGGCCCTTAGATGGATCTAATTTGTAACATTCAATAAAACATATACAGTATTCTTTCAATGCACTGTGGTTAATCAGTACATATAATAGATAGTGAACAATCTGCTACGAAGACCAGTGGAATAAATTTCACATTTCTAATACAGTGAAAGCTCAAGGGGACAACAGAACACAGTGCACATTAATCAACTCAGACTTTTCCGAATCTTTTACTTTATTTTTCGTGTCATGGATGAGCTTGTGGAATGTGCAGCCATAGTGATAGTGATTTCCCCTGACAATCCACAAGAAAGGAGTAGTAGAAAGGAAACCATGTGATTAGCAAATACATGGAAGCTGCATGCGACTGTATCTCATTTGCCATGTAGCAAGGTCATGGCGGGTTGTGTGTCTCCAATTTGTGCACTTCAATCAATTTGCAAATATCTCCTATCTCTCTATCTTTGTTATATGGTGATGTTTAACTTACATCATGCATATCAATATTATGCAAGTGGTTAACCATTACAATGTTGAAATGAAGCCTCCATTATACAGCCTATAGTACCTTTTACTTACAGCTATTTGACATAAAACACAACTGCAAGATGCAGCCGCCTGTTCAGGACTGTATGAAATAGTGTTTAAAGACTGATTAATGTGGTGGAAAAATGGAGATATAGTGCAACATCTGATATATAAAAGAGTGAGCGAGAGGGTTATGTAGATTTAAGTACTATTATTTATGCCTGTTTACTGTCAGTACAGTCATATCAGGGTTGTGAGAGTGCATTCACAAATGTTTTAGTTTAGCCACAGTCATTATCCTGTTTCAGCTGATTTTTTAGCATCTCTGTAAAGGTATCTGCTTGGTTTTGTAGCTTTTCTCATAAAAAAAAAGGAGAGTTTTTAGCTAGTGTTATCTCTTTTCTGCATTGGCAAAGTTGGAGAGTTGATGATTTCAATAAATATGCTCTCAGTGCTATTACTTTAATGTTTGGTTAATTTATTACAGTAACATCTAAGTTTTATTTAACAGCTATTTAGGTTGACATATTTGAAAATTTGAGTTAAGAGAAAAATCGCAGCTTCAAACTGTAGATAGCTTTGTAAATCCAAGGCAAAACCTGTAAATAATGCAATATTTTCTCATTTTTCTAAACTTTTTTTAAATGTTTCTTTCTTAAAATTTCTTAACATTATTTTAGAGCAATCATTGAATGTCAGAAACTTAATGTTTCATATTGAGGCTCAGATTAATCCATAAAGACCCAAACATCTACTGATTTTAAACATTCAATACCTGTTGATCCATTAACCATATCAATCCATGTAAATAATTGGTGTAAAATACAGTTTATCATCTTTTCATGGTCATCAGATATGACCCATTTGGACGTTCAGACGCTCCGTAGTTACCGTGGAAACACAATCATCTTGTACAACATTGGTATGCTGAACTAAGTTGTGTTGTATTGTTTTTCAAGATATTGACAAAGATCCATCCATCCTATTTTTGCCCCTAAGCTTATACCTGTGACCTGGAAGTCAAACGTAGTGCCATGACCAAGAATGCATAGCTTTGTGTAAGTCTTCAAATCATAGACATGTAAGACGTATAACCTACATCTGGATCATACAAACCATAGCTGGAGCAGGACTTTTTAAATGAAAGACTCTTAAATGTGTAACCACTTGTGTATGTGAAATAAAAATATATGTATGACATCTCCACATTCATACATGACGGTCATAGTTAAATGAACAGTCATCTGACAGATTATAAAATACGACGGTACTAAATGACAGACAGATGATGCAGATGTTCCACATTTCATATTTAACTGATGTCTATTTAAAATAAAGGCTCCGAGGCAAAGACGTCTCATTTTGTTAAATGCCTGTTCCTTTGGCTCCTCTCCTCTACTCCTACACTCGTATCTCCAGTGGGAGTGGTTAAGATATGAGGCAAGGACCCAGGAACTACAACATGAGAATTGAGAGGAGGGAATTGTGTTTCTGACTCGGATAATGGGGACCAAATTTACTTTCAAAAAGGGAACAGGCTGAAGCTACAGATTATTACACATATTAATATCAAAGTACCTTTTTATGGCTTTCATTTCACGTTCTATTGCAGAGATTGTTCTTTATGCTTTTTCTGTCCTAAAGGATATAAATCTGTGTCATCAGGATAACAATTCAGACATGTATGATTTAAGAACAGTACAAACAGTTTTGGGTCAAGCACTGAACCTTGGGGAACTCCACAAGGAAAGGGGTTTGACACTATCCATTATTGCATACCATTATCTATCCTCGAAGTAACTTGCATTGTAATATGTATATGTCATCCCTTTAATACCAGAGTAATGGTATCGAATACTCTTTTAAATCAATAAATATTCCTGTAATTAAACAGGTTTTTGTTCCACGGCATGTTTGACTTGCAGCCCATCTATCGAAATTACATAGGTAGCTAAACATTTCATATGATAAAAGGCTTTACAAAGTGGAATTTTCTACAGCAATTCTAATCAGTTGCTCAAAATATATGGAACAGATGGTGCAGAATAACAAAAGACAAGGTAAAACATAGGAAATGTGTGTTCTTCTTATGTGAAAGGGGTGTTAAAGGGTTTCTGAAATTGCCAGTAAAAGGTGGTAGTTTGATTTGGAAGCTCAGAGGTACGGGTCAGGGTCTTTTTTCATTGTCAAAGGTGAGGGGTCAGAGATCAGGAGGCATTATGATGGTGTTGGCAGGCGGGGTCAGTGCAGAGATGAAGTGTTTGGTCGTACGCGACAGTACAGTCCGGCTGTAAAGTTTTATTTTGCAGCTCTGGGTCCTGAGGGAACCCGAGTGGAGCAGAGTCGCGTTCAGGCCATTTGGCAGATCTCCCGAAGCTTCTGCATGGTTGATATAGGGCCAGGCTATCTGCTGTGACAACCCCTTATTAAAATCTAGTGCGTTTGTCCTTTTCCTCCCTCCCCTCATCCCTCCTTCTCTTCCTGTTTTTCCTCTGCTTTCCCCCCCACCCACCACTCCAACTAGGGGGCTGGGGGACTCAAACAGGACATAAATTTACTAAGCTCCTTCAGGCAAGGTCTTCATCAGAACCTCATTTCTCATCATTTTACCTAAAGTCAGCAGTCTGCCTGTGTAATTACACCAGGTTTTAGTGAATACATCTCAACGAACCGTCTGCCTTGCGCTCCATTGTTGAATTATTTTGCACAATAAGTGTACGGAGAGAAAGAATCACTTGCTTGATCTGTGACAGAAGAACAGTGGCTGCAGAATAATAAAAAGAAGAAAAATGTCTCCTTTGCATTAAACATGAAATGGTGTCATTATGTATAATTGTAATAAATAATGAAAGTGGCACACTTCTTCTATGTAAATTATGTGTTGAATACTGCATGAATACCAGAATCAGACATTTGTTCACCTGTCTGTGAAACAGCATTTTGCGTTATGTTTAAAAGGACAAATGCTTGTTTTGTTTTTTTGTGTGTGTGTTTTTTTTTTTTTTTTTCTTTCGTCTTCTGATACCAGAGAACTGGGATCATAAAGGGACTTTAAAAGAAAAGACCGGAAATGAATGCATGAGAGCATTCCCCTCTGGAGTTGATGACTTTGCACTCAGCCTTTGTCCTTGTTTCATTAGTAATTATGCAGCTGCTGAAATATTAATTTAGTGTTTTTAACCAGCAGTCATTAGAGTCTGTGGTTATAATGTTCTGTCAAGGAGGTCAAATCAATTGAACAAATACTAATAGTGACCCAAACAGAAGCATAATATATGTTAGAGTGAATCAGCCCTGGCCATAAAGCGCTAGTGTGAGTGTGTGTGTGTGTATGTGTGTGTTTTAAGGTGTGACTTTGCAGTGATTAATGTCCTGCGTCTCTAGTCTGTGAGAGGGAGATAATACAGAAGGCAGTGGCCTTTGTGTTCTCAGTTTGTGTTAATGCTTGCACCTATCAGGAGATTTTAAAAGGCTTAAAGAACCACATTTGCTGCGGTCTCTTCATGGATAGGCTGTGGGGAGCGAGACCCACAGAATGCCAAAAAATAAATAAATAAGGTGACAAATAAATCTAAAAAAAAAAAAAAAATGAATAAAATGTTTTCACGTTGCTTAGATACCAGTTTATGTGTTGTGTCTTTGGTCTAATTTAATATTTGTATGGTTCATAAAGTGTTTGCAAGGACCTCTCATTATCAAACTGTCTTTTACCTCTTTTTATAACTAGTGAAAAATGAGCTAAAGTGAGAAATAAGGTTGCTGACATGAAATAAAAACTGTGTTCAGAATCATAAGAACGACAATTAACTGCAACATGAAGTAAAATGAAATGTAACTGCAATACTTACTGTCCATATTGCACTTACTGCTCTTTGCACTTCTGATTGGATGTTAAACTGTATTTCGTTACACAGCAAAAATGGGAGTGTTAAACAGTCAGCGTCAGTGTTAAATAGAGAGTGATGGTGTTGATTTAAAGCAACACTGTATGTGGTGTTTTTGTTAAAATTATATTGTTAAATCAGGATATTGAAAGTGTGTGGACACATATAGACACTTTATGGGTGTTAAATTAACACTGGCATATTTGCTGTGTACTCTGCATCTACACATGTGTGATAACAATAAAGTTAGATCTAATCTAATGTAAAACTGCTGGGTAATATAATTTTCTTTGTTTAATGTGTAGGTTATTTAACACACAGTGGTTCTGTCAATGATATTTGATGTGATGCATTCTCTCATGCTCTCTTTAGAATATGTGGAAAATGCAAATACCTAAACTAAATATAAACTGAATCTAGTTGATGCTTCAAAATGAGACAAAAATAAGAGTTTCACTTGTTTTGATTCGCACTAGAAAGGGTTGCCTTGTACTGTCAATATATTTACAATTATTTTAAGCATCTCACATGCCCTTTTATTCATTTATTTGACAGATCACCCTACTGTATTTCAGTCCAACTGATCAAATATGCTAGCCCAATACACCCTACACCCTAAATATTAATACAGACGAGTTTCTTGTACATTTACAGTTTATTTCCACGTCTGTGTCAGAATGTTATCACATTTCTGGTTTCACGGTTTGTTTACATTTGTGTCTGCAATGACTCCTAAATAGAAATATTCCAGTATCTGACCAGATGTTTTGTCCACTCCACACCTAAATACAGTAAACACCTGGGAGGACAATATGATGGAATGGTTTAATGTCAGGACCCGCAAGATTTCTTCACATTTTATGGACTTAATGGCAGTCGATGGGAACACTATCAACAACTTAAAAAGCTCAGAGACATACCGGTATGTGCACAACGGTAGATAAGTCATTCGTGTACTGTTATATTAACATGGTGGATTTGTATAATTAAAGGCAAATGTCCAACTGAGTCAATGTGCGAACGATTCCTGGCAGAGTGCATGGTTTGTGGTAACAGAGGCAGGAGATGTGGAGACTGTGGGTTATGACTGTGCCGCTGGACCCGGGCGGTCATGTAGTCATGCTCAATCTTCCGGAAGGTAAATGCTAAATAGTTCTATTGTTATTGGTAGGGTTACAACTCATAACAATTTACATTTTAGTTACTGATTAGTTTAAGGGAAAGTCAAAAGAAGCTAAGTTTGATCTTCAAACCATGTATTATTAATAACATGTAAAAGAAATTACCATCCTGGAAACCAGCGTTTCTCTGCAGTTTGCATCTCTTTGTCTGAGGACGATGCTCATTGGTCATGGAGCGAATGGAAAGCTTAGTGGTTTACACATTGATTTTGGTGTGAAAGGTTGCCAGTTCAAATCCCAGGCCTATACCTTGTAAGTTGCTTTGGATAGAAGTGTCAACCAAATGTAATATAATTAGGGCTGTCAAAAGATGAATTTTGGGCAGCTGTGGCTCAGTTGGTAGAGTGGGTTGTCCAATGGCCAAAGGGTTGGTGGTTCAAATCTTGGCTCCCACTGTCCACATGTCGAAGTGTCCCTGAGCGAGACACTGTACCCAGTAGGCAGTGTTGTACCTGAACGCATTCATTTACAGGAAATGAACTTTCCCAACACTGCCAGTAGGGTCTGGCATGGTAGTACCTTGCATGGTACATTAGCATAGTAGCCGTCTACTGGTGTATGAGTGTGTGTGTGAATGGGTGAATGTGAGGCAATGTAAAGCACTTTGAGTACCAAAGTGTAGATATAGCTATATAAGTGCAGTCCATTTAGTCATATCAATCATAATTCAGGGAAAGGTTTTTCTTTGGTCGGCTTATTATCAGTGTGATGAGAACAAACAAATACTGCTTTCGGAGTACATACACAATGACATTTTGTACCTGGTCGATGGAAGGCACACTCTCACGCATTCATAATTAGAGCCTGATGAATCCTGGAATATATCTGCGTCATCAGCATAGAAAGAAACCCACTGGTCATTTGGTATATTCAGGTGGTCAGCTGACTTTCTGTATGAACACATAATATTGTAAACCTAGACCTGACCATGCATGGAAATCTCACCTTGAAGGTTTGATTGAAACACAGTCGAATCCTTTAGCAAATGGAAACTTTTTTTTTTTTTTTCTTTTTTCTGATTATTGTCATTGGTGAGTGGTTTTTCTTAAGGCTGAACAGTTGTTTAGTCCCATTCCTTTGAGTTAATTTACATTGTCCATATGGAAATGATGCTCTTACTGTGACCATTAAATAAGCTCTAAATTTAATTGTGTGTGTGTGTGTGTGTGTGAGAGGGGGGTTGTCAAAAATGTTTATTTAATTTCTTCCTCGGAGATGAGATGATGCTTCATCACTATTGTTCCAGATGTTAATAATGCATTGGGCAGTTTTTAACCTAGTTTCAGTGGTTTCAGCATTTGCTTAGCTGTTTTCTTTGTTTGATACAGGACAATAATTTCACCTCTGTTTGACAGACATAAAAGAACTACATCTTCAACAAATGTGTTTAAGAAATACAGATTAAACATAATAATCACTTCTGCTTTTATGCAAAGGAAGGATCTTTCCTATTAGCTCAGTTTAGGAGTTTTTTTTTTTTTTGCAAAAGCAGTTTATTAGACATTAATAATGTGTTATAAAGTGTATCAAAACTACATGGCTGCACAATCCATAATGTCACTGTATAAAGTGGGTGGCAAAAAACAAAGAGCGCATCAAAAACCAAATAATGACCAGCCCAGTCTGGAAAGTAGGTGTGTTTATCTGTGCATACACTTCCATCTACTGAAAGCAGGCATTTCTGCTTGCCTGACAAATGTGCAAGAGACGGAGGGAAGGAAAAAATAGACATTGTACAATACACACAGCAACACAATGCACAGCAACAAAAAGAACATCGCCCTGTCTCCCCAGAGGAGGAGGAGAAAAACAGAAGTTATCCGAGACAAATTCTCCTTGTGCTTTTTCCAGCATCCACTGAACAGAACCACACCGGCACAGCTTGGTCATGTCATCCGAGTTGGATTTGTCATTACGACACAAAAAAAGAAAATGGAGGTGTAAGAAAGCAAAAAAAAAAAAAAAAAAACAAAAAACAACAAAGCGCAAAGAAGAAACAAAGTTAATTTACACGAGGCAGAGGAGAACGCAAAGAATAAATCGAGATGGGATTACGGCGGAAAAGATCAGGAAAGAAAAGAGACAAACATCCCAAAGTTCAACATTTCAAGCATAAGTAGGACTACAATCATCTCAGATTCAGGGAAAAGATGAAAACTGAATGTCTCAGCTCAGAGGGAAAATGAAGTTCCCCGAGGGTTTGGTCTCAGCGGTGAGCTGAGTCTACAATATGCCGATGCAATATAATATTCTATTGTGGTGGCATGGCGCATAGTGCATTCCAGCAAAGCAAAAATACCTGAGGGAACAATGCAGATGGAAAAATTTACTAATCACTGAAATAATTTTCTCCGGTTTGAGCAATTAAGGTAATAACCGTCATTTGACATGGTGTCTTATCGTATTAATCTTTTGTTATTTCAGTGATTTTTTTTTTTTTTTAAAGTAACATTATTGGATTTTCCTGAATAAAGCATTGCACGTGAGAGATGAAAAGGATGAACATTTATCTACTTAATGTATTTTTTTATTTACATTTACATTTATTAGTTACAATAGAGGACATAAACATAGCATATAGCACATGCGGATACAAGGTGTATAGGAAATTCAAGTACAAATCACTTTATTGTTCCCCAATGGGGCAATTTGTTCTGCAGCAGATATACAAAATAAATATACAGAATTTTTTTTCCCCGAAATGAATATAAAGATAGCTTTGCAGCACCTGGAGGGTTCAAATACAAACGTTATGAACTATTAGGGTCCAAATACATAAATAAATGAATCACAGACTAATAAAAGTGGGTTTAGTGAAATATGACCCTTTAACTCATAAGTAAGAATGTCTGAGTAAAATAACTTTTGACATTCATCAAAAACACTGTTCAGTTGAATTCACTGAACAATGATAATGCAAATATAATATATAATTTGTTATAGAAATGTGTGGATCAGTACTGAAATATCAATATATTTGATAAAGATCTTTATACTCCAGAACATTACACTCTGCATTTATTAAATTAAATATTTTATTAGCAATTTTGAGTCACCCAATATTATAAAACAGTACGTGTATGCATCCCTGTTTACTATAAAACAGTAAATATGCTTTTTTTCCTCAACAAACACTTGAATGAGGGAAAGTATCAAGGTTTAATGCTTTTTTTTTTTTTTAAATGTTCAGTAGTTTCATGTTATTGTGTTCATGTAAAGTGAATTAATATGCAAGTTTTATTTTTATAATAGTTCTTAATAATTAAATAATAATTACTCTCATGTCTTTATATTCTTTATGCAATTATCCCTTTAATCCCTGGGACATTATTCCAGGTAAATGTGCTTCTGTGAATTACCGTCTGTATCAGTGTCATAAAAGCTGCTGTGAGTATTACCGCGTGTTTTAGGGTCAAAACGCATAAGAATAAATAAATTAATTTTTAAAAAAAAAAGGCAGAGGGATTGAAGTTTGACAGGTTTTTACTAAATAAAGCACTCAGAATGTACATCAGTAGGATATTTAGGATGTTCAACATGAGCTATGACTTGGAACACACTGAACAACACATATTCAAAATTGCATTTATTTAGTTACAGGACAGTGTGTATTGGCATGAGTTGGAAAGAACAAGATGCATTCACTGGATTTAGCAGAGAAGCTAATTTCCATCTGTTACTCTGGACAAAGGAGAAATGGTGAATATATTGGTAGAAGGATGCTGAATTTGGAACCACCAGGCAGGAGGCCTAAAGGAACACCAAAGAGGAGGTTTATGGATGTAGTCAAAGAGGACATGAAGGGAGTTGGTGTGAGAGAAGAGGATGTAGAAGACAGGGTTAGATGGAGGCAAATGATTCACTG
>JAPSES010000081.1:1374790-1386365 GCA_029822895.1 Maxillicosta whitleyi | reverse complement strand
AGTCGCCATCTGGTGGACATGTGTTATTATTACCACAGCAACGCCAATGATAACTAATAGAGAATCCTTTAAAAAAATCCCTGGATCCAGACAGTGAGCCGGATCACATCCAAAATTGAATCATCTGTTCCTTGTCTCAGAGCAAAGATTTCCTGAAAATTTCATTAGGTTTGATCAATAATTAACCGAGATACTGAGAAATAAATTTTTTGGCCCCATTGACCCCAATGTTAACCCCAATGACCCCAATGATCCAGAATCCAGGATTTATTCCAGATCACACCCAAAAGTTAATCATTTCTTCCTTGTGCCATTGCCAATAAATCCTGAAAATTCCATCAACATCTGTCCATAACGTTTTGAGTTATGTTGCACAGTCAGACAGACAGACCGGCCGGCAAAAAACATAACCTCCCTGGCGGAGGTAATGATTTTTCCCAATCAAACGGTCAAAATCTCCTGATTAGCCACTCTGGGCCTGACCATCAATACTGTCATACTATCTGAAGAAATAATGGAAAATGAAAATAATTAAAATATAGGTTTAAATCAAAAAGAAGGTGAGATAACAGTAATGAATGAGTGGGAATAAATAAGTTATGAACTGTCCTCTCAATCCCACATATACATATGAGGTATTATAGGATGGACGGCTTATTTTGGGCAGAATGTACAACAGTGTTTTTTTCCCCACTTTTTTTTTATGTGTTCAAAATAAAATTCAATTTCTTTTCATTTCATTTCTAACATGCTCATCCCTTCAGTATTTATTCAACATTAGATGAAGTTTTCTACATTGTTGGCCATTAAATTGGAACAAAATATTTTATTTATTTTCGTGAAATTATTGTTGAATAATTTATTTTTGATAGATAAAGTGTAATGAAGACATTGTGCATTTGACTTAATTTAAGGTCATTACTGATGTATAGAAATTGTGTCCAAAAACAAAATTATTGCAACAGTATTTTTTTTAGTCAAATTCAGATGGGAAGTTGCTTGTAGTAGAAATGACACTGGAATGGATGATAATTACAGCTTTTTTCAGTAATAACTAATAAATTCAGACATGGCTCATACAATAATGCTGTAAACCATCATATAATCATTAAAATTCAGCATTTCTGTTATGAACCTACTTTAAAAAAAAAAAAAAAAAAAAAAAAACCTGTCACTGCACAAGTGAAGACAGTCATAAAGAAAAAAAAAGGGTGAAAAAAACAAACAAACCATCAAATGCTGTTTTTGTTGTTGTTGTTGCCGTTCACCTGCTCAGAATATGTAGCATTTAAGGTACAAGTTGGTGAAAACATAATCATGAAGTAAAGTGCTGAGCTACAGAGAACTTCAAATAAGTGCGTTGTAATCATCTGCTAAAATTATCATATGTTTTAGGTGCAGTGCATTCTATTGACATTTTTAAATGTCACAGACGAAAAAACAACAGCAACACTTTATAATGAGACGGAAAAGCAACCCTGCATCATTAGGGAGACAAGGGAACTGTGGGAGAATGAAGCAAATCCAGGTAAAGTGTTGAGCTTCAGTGGTCAATAATATGTTACCTGGATGGTTTAAAACAAAGACAATTTCGTGGCTTTTTTTAAAAACATTTTTTTAAACTTTTAACCCATAAAGACCCAGTGTTACTATTGTGGAAGTTCCCAAATGAATTTGTCTCTCTATTTAACCTTTCTCGAGTGATTTATCAGTATTAATTCTAATATTATGCCCTGTATTTTGCACTTTTTACAGTGAAAATCGGGTATTTTCTTGTATTTAATTGAGGGTTATATCAAAAGCAGAGAAAACTGAAGAAAAAGTTACTTTTTCATCAAATATATCATTAACTGAACACAAAAACTAGTGTGTCCATCCACTGTCATTGATCCGACTCCATGGGTTTTACTGGTGAATCAATGTTGTAGAAGATGACAGTGTTTCCATGTTCATTACGGAGCTTGTGAATGTCCAAATGGATCATATCTGATGGCTATGAAAAGATGACAAACTGCATTTTATGCCAATTAATTACATATATTGATAGGATTAGTGGTAAAATCTGGTGTTTTTCAGTATTTAATTCACTGATCATGCAGAGGTTCATTAAACCTTAGAGTGCATTCAAAGATTATTATATCAGAAACAAAGAAAGCAGAGAAAAAGTGTTTGTTTTTTTTGTTTTTTTTAACAAAGAGACCATTAAGTGTAAAAACAAGTGTCTTCAACCTCTCTCATTTATCAAACTCCAGGGGTTTTACTGATAAATCAATGTTATGACCCAAAAGTGGGTCGCAAACCTCTTTTCATTGGGTTGTGAGCAAAAAATAATGCTAAGAAACACTAGTTGCATTTCATTAATTGAGTTCGTTTTGCATGAAAACACCAAGGGCCTTCATTTACTAAAGGTTTGCATGTGTAAAACTTGACTACACACGCAAAAACACGTTGAAGCTTTAAGCTGTTTGCCTTGATGAATATACAATATGGGCATTTCAGCCAGAACACACGAAATTATACGGAGGAGTAAATGTAAATATTTATTTATCGTGCATAATGTGATTTACCAAGGTAGAAACTGATTGCGGTGTCTGAATTTAAATTTGCGCAAAACCAGCTGCATTGTTATGGCGAGAACGCAGTATAGGCCCAACGAAACGCAATGCAGAGAACCAATTTGACCTGATCACATCAACATTTTTGGAAGAAAAAAATATTGAGACATATCGACTACCCACCCATGCTGTTTTAAAACTTTTAGATGAACTAGAGGAGGAGGTGACTATTCATTGGTCCGAAGGCCCATTGGTCCGAAAATTGCTTGGGGTGTTTTTTTTGGGTAGGGAGGAGGTAACCCTAACATTCGGACCAATGGACCTTATAATAATGACCTATACCCAGAGGAGGATTTGGCGCCAGTCACAAGGAGGCATCATGCAATACCTTCCGTAACAATACCATTTCCTTACGTTTGGATTGTTTTATTGCTATTATTTGTGTATCCCAGATCACTTTTTCCAACATACTGTCTCTATGACAACAACCAGTAGTGTACGCAAAAATAGGACAGTCTCCAAGACTTTGTACCTGTTATCATTTGTGCAGGCAATCTTAGTTAATCACTTGTTACACACAAATCAATAGCATGCACATTTTTTTTTAGCGTGAACAAGCACATTTGCGCCTGTCATTTGTGACCTTAGTACATCAGGCCTTATGTGTTAAGAATGGCTGTTACTGAAATGCTCTGAGTGCAATGTCATCTTTATTAATGCTTGAATAAGTGTCTGCATGCATATTTAACTTTTAACTGAGGGAATATTTCTCCTCTTTAACATCACCCCCTGCTGAGCATTTTGGTTTATCATTAAACTTGTCTTTGTGCTGGAATACTATGATATTCTGAATGATATCAGGTTCAAAATGCACCATCTTTTCATTACATAAATTTGAGAACTTTAACTTTGAGCAATGTGGGTCGTGAATCGTCATTTAGGGGTGATATCGGGTCCCAAAGCCAGATCACTGGAGAACCATTATTGTAGAAAATAACAGTGTTTCATTCGTAACTATGGAGCCTCTGAACATCCAAATAAGTCATATCTGATGCTATGAAAATATGACAAACTATTTGACACCATTTATGTATTGATAAGATTAATGGGTCAACGGTTAAACAGTTTACATCAGTAGACATTTTTTGTCCCCAGTGGTTGTTTGGGTCTTTATCGGTTAATGTCAGTAATAAAAATTAAAAAAAAATAATAATAAATCAAGCTACTATGATCAATTAATTACCATATTTGTATTTTTTTTGTGGAATTATTCTGTCTGCATAAATAATTTAAGGTGGGACTTGCGTAGGTGTTATGTTTGTTTTCACAGCGTTATTTGCGAGGGTTGTCCTCATGGTAGCCATTGTACTTCTACACAGAGGTCAGAAGGGTGTTATAAATATTTCTATTATCATAACCTCCCATAACAATGCTGTGCCGAGAGCCATTCGAGATGATGAAGGGCCGCTGCGAAGGAGGTGGCTCTGTTTCACATTTGGTCACACCACGGGCCTGAATTTTAATCACACTCTCTTTCCAAGCCATTAAAACTAGAAAGTGACGTTTATTAGACAACGGAGGAAAATAAACAAGCCCTAATTGGCTCACACTGCGAGCGCTCCACTCTCCCCTTGGCCCTCTGTCGGAAAATAAACCTGCCAGGGATTGAGGTACAAAGCTCAAGAGCTGACTGACCTTTGGAGAGTTGCCTTCAACTCGACCTGCAACGCCAGTAAGGGCTTCAAGGAGCCGAGAGCTGAGCTTTTATTTGCAAATATGCAGACAACACTGACACTTACGATGCATGACAGAGTGAAATGGGCCATGTTACATAACAAATGAAAATGAGATGAAGGAGCACCTTAACAACTTCCCCTAATTGCCCGACTGACCTTGCGGGCCGTAGCCTTGCCATTTCATCAAAATAAGCCTTCTGACGATGCAATTCTTCAGGAGCCTCGCAAGCAAAACATAATTTAGTGACAGGAAAACCCTTTCACTAGTGCAGTATAAGAAGTCTCTTTTCCTGAGTGAGTAACAATCTGTCTTTCATCTTATTTTTTCACGCTCTTTTAGACACCTACCTTTGTTTAAAGAAGAATAAAAAAGACAGTGAAGAGGTGGTACACAACATGCCTAAAGGGATGTGAAACTGTAAGAGAATGATGTTTCCAAACAGCCAAACACATGAAAAGATAATGCGTGACACTAGAATAAAGTGAAACTATCAAACTATGAATGCACAACACTGAACATCGCCTAACATCAAATGAGAATTCTTCCTGTTTTCTATTTATTGGATGCCTGAGCGTTATTAGTTTCTTTAAATCTCCCATCTAAGAAGCACCATATGTTGCAGTGTGATTTAATGTACTGTATTGGCAGTTTTGTTGGGAGAGTAGTGTCATAACAGATTTTCAAAGTAAATGATAATAAAAAGAACAACTATCGTTGCTAAGCAGGTGTTTTCCGTACCGTTTTAAAGCTTAGGAGTTGTACTCAAGCCACTATGGGTGATGTCCAAGTCGAAATCAATGAGCAGATCATCAAAAGTAACTAAATGAGTGTTCATGGAATACTTGGACTTATTTAGCAGTAGTTTGGTTCCAAAGGGTTTTGGATGCTTATTATCTGCTCTTGCTTTTTCTGAATTCACAGATAGGATAATAAATATATAAAAAATACTGCCTTTTAAGTAAAAGAAATTACATATTTGGTTAACATTTCCCACAAACACATAGTTTTTAGTCCCAAGACACAAAAGGTAAATATTGTGTCCCCTCACAGCTTTACAAAATTATATGTCATTTATTGTCATCATGTCGAGAACAGTGTGGAATTGAATGCACTTTGCAGGGGTACCAAACCACCAATCATGCAAAGATAATGTCAACAGCTTCTTCTGACAAGTAATGTCAGTAACTAACACCACACAAAATAATTCACTGTGCGTTGTTGTTTTCATTTTATTATTATATTTTTGTCTCTTGCATTTCATGGCATCTCATTCCATCTTTTAACATGTTCCCAAAAAAACAAAAACAAGACCATCTAATCTACATTTCACATTGCTTTAGTGAAATCAACATATACAAACGTTTTCCACAAACAAGTTTTTTCTATGGTTATATAATCTCAAAGTTGGTGACCCAGTTAAAACAGGTCTGTGGCCCATTTTGAGGCAGATCTAGAACCATGCATCATATTCTATTAGAGGGACAGATCCGTATAGATGTTGTCCTCTTAGAACCAGGTATCCTATGTCTATTAAGTCCGTTTTTCATGAGCTCAGAATAATAGAGCTGCGTCAATGGATTTCCAGTTGGCCAGAGATGATTTTTGAAGATTTATTGAGCTTAAGAAAAAAAAGACTGTTTCTTCCAAACAAACGATTTAGGAGCCAAAAAGAATGGATTACACCTACTACGGGGAATTGTGCCACAGTTGTGCTTGTAATCTGTTCTGTTTTTTAACCTATTTACAAACTTTTTTCTGATGAGGGTTTTTTTTTTTTTTTTTTCACCTTTATGCTGTCAGAGTTTCTAGTTTTCCAAATGTTTCATATCAGTCACAGATAGGTTCATGAGATCTGCAAAAGCCTCCAAACTTCGTCTTCACTGGGAGACACCCTCACCCTAGCACTTCTCTATCACATCAACATTCATGCTTCTATGGAACTTCACATCGACAATACAATCTACTCACATGTGCATCAAAATTGCTTTGAGGACTTAATGTCATTCAGACATGTCTTAAAAGATTTCACTAGGGTCTGATATTTGACATAATGCAGTTAACACCAACCTTCACCAGACCCCCAGTGTAACAATTTGCACCCATCTTTTGTGAATTAGATGGGTTTTTTTAGGCTGATTTTGACATATCTGCATAGAAAGGGGATTATTTTTGTATCAAATGTGTGATTGTTCCATACTTTATATCCAAATACAAATTACAATGTATTTTTTCAATTCAATTTTAGTTGTAGAGCTCTGTATCACAACAAGTAGCCTGACAGTCCAAGATGGATTAATGTCCTGTTAATCCTCCGTCGTTGGAATCTCCTTCTCTGCAAAGAAAAACTCCAAAAAACCCAGTGGGAGAAGAGAAACCTGAGGAGAACCAAGGTGAAGGACAGATCCACTCCCATGGGCGGACAGACTATAGATGCACCAGGACTGATGGACGTCTATTTATGCACGTAGGACGATGCAGTAGGGTTTGGGCACATGAGGGGGTCCATTTAGTCTGAAGAGAAAGGTGAGGGTGTTCCATGGCACCACAGTTTATAGTCAACAAAGGCTCGAGGGTTAGTGGTTAACTCGCTTCATGATCCCCGTACAGAAATTAGTTTTTAGCATTTTATCCATCTTTATGTGCACACAATACCTAGCATTAGCATTAGCTGTTAGCATTAGCACATTAAAAGCACTGATTCATTGCTGAAGTCACAATCTTCATCAAAATTGCTAATGGTACTAAGAGGAATATTAATCGATGTATACCTGTTTATGATAGTGGGTAAAACTATAGAAACCTGCATTATGTGGCAAGAACAGGTAAAGTCAACACAGAAAGCCTGAAGTTTGACTGGAAGAACATGGAACCTCCCGGCTGAATGGTAGAAGCACGAACCATCATGTTGTCCATTCCATATTTATTATACATACAAATTGTCATGAAAGGATGATGTAATGCTCTGTGGGTGTGTTTTTTTCCCTTGTCTGTGCCGGCCTTCACCTTTGACCTAATTTCTTATTGTGGCCACCTGGTGGGACCAGCTGGTTCTAATCAGGTGGCCACTATATATACTAATGGTTTCCTCTGCCAGATTGTAACGAACCGTTCCTTCCAGCATTCTTGATTCCTGTTCTGAAACCTGTTAACCGACCTGTTTTGTGACCCGGACCTGAGATTGACCGCAGCCTGCCTTCGACCCTTGCTTTGCCCGACTACGTTTTGGATTCGCCCCTGGTTTTGACCCTGCTTGTGACCACGTCTGCCTGCTCGCCCCCGACTTCGACCCCCACCTGGAAACGGACTTCGCTTCAGCCCAACCCTGTTGGATCTATGACCGCATCGGCGGTTCTTTGAACTGTGTGGACTGTTTTTGTACTGGACTAGTGATAAGTACTCTGTTTTGTGAAGTGTATCTCCATTGGAGAATAAACTGGGTTTGTCTGACATTTCCTGGTCTGGTCTGCTTCTGGGTCCAAAGACTCCGCCCTTGTCACAAATATGTATAATCTTGTTTTGCATCCATAAAAGCTGCACAATCCTAATTTTGGATCTGGATTTTAATCATTACATTTATCGTCCAAAGTCCATGTTTACTCCATTATGTTCAAACAGGATCAGAAGCTCCTTATTGTCATTGTAAGTATAATGATATGAAGGTAGAGCTCTACAGTTTAGTGCAGAAAGAAGCCACACAGTATTTACATTAGAAAAAGTAATAAATTCAAGTATTGTAACTAGGAATGTTTGTATTGGTGGAAAAAAAAATAGAATTAAGTAGTGCAAAAATCTCAGTGAGATTGTCTTAGCAACAAACCTTCAAAACTCAGGGACCTCGACTGTCTTTATAATATTCTGACAAACACATCTGCTGATAAGGAGGTTGTGATTTTGTTTTGGTGCCGATGATTTGGATGGTAGTCATGATGTAAATGATTATCCAACAGGAGCCTTATCACTATTTTTCCTCTCGTCTATCCCTCACACAGTGAACTACTTGTGTACCAATGCATCACAACAGTAGACAGTGCAGCTGCCGTAGCTTAAAGGAATAGCGCTATCATATTCTTTATCCTCTCCCCACACTAGAAACTAGACATGATGCATAGAGTGGATTGCCACAGTTGACATAAAAGTCAGTATATCAAATAAGCTCAGTGCGGTGGCCCAGCAGCGTGTCTCCAGGTAACAGTACTTCAAAAAAAGGGGGGAGATGTATCTTACTGATCCTCTGTAAGGCATGAACAGAGATGAGAGAAAATGATTCCTGTTCAGGTAAGTAAGTAAATGTATCATAACTGCCAAAGAGTCCCATGGGGATAAGAGGAGGTGCCACTCCTCCCTCCTGGAGGACGTTCAAAGGCTTTGTTAGCATTTCCACTTTCATTTTCCTTTTTCGAGTCCAATAGAGCTCTGCTTTAAATGGGCGAATGTATCTATTCTGTTTCATCAGCGTTGACTTTGACATTATTACATTCCAATGAAGTCTTTGGTTGTCTGCTAATATGCATTTGCTAACGCTGTCATCAAATCTCTGCTGGAGCTTGACGACGCAGTCCGATCGTCTCGTTCCTGACAGAGTCGCGCAAGCTCTAACAAAAGAACAAGCGTGTTAGACGGAATGAAATGAAACATTCCGCACACTGCTTAAGCTTTGTATGTGCACACTTCAAATACATGGAGGATGAAGCACACTGCAAAAAAGGGTTTTGGGGGTTTGGTAAATACAAACTATGGAAATCAGTTTTATTTTAATCAACAGTAATAGTTAAGTGAAATCTGGTATGACTGGTTAAATTGTAGCTATTTGTTAACAGTAACAATTGCTACCAAAAAAAAAATATATATAAATAAATATTGTGACATGTTGTAGGAGCAGCTGGGGGGAATTTCCCAGCATGCATTGGGACAAAATAGTTGGGACAGTTTTTATGTGAGAGTGTGTGTTTGACCCTTTTGTGGTAGCTTTTTTTTGTTGTTGTTTTGTTGAATTAATATTTCATTTTCTTACACCATGACTGAGACTCTGCTCTATTTGTTTAAAATACAAAAGTACTGTGTTGGTCTTGATTAATTGTGTTAAATAACTACAACTTTCTTGAACAATCCAGAAAGTATTTTTTTTCCCTCCTGTTATTAAAGAACTGTTTGTACAAAGGATCATTTTATAAATTTGGTTGATTAAATGATTACTATTGATACCAATATTGTTATGTGTCTAAAATGTAATTAGATTTGATAGTATTACTTTAACCAATGTATTTGAGCAATCGCATATGTTAAAAAAAAAAAAAAGTTAGGATTGAACATAACATATTTAAATAAATGGAATAAAATGTAATCATTTATGTCAGTATTTACATATGTTAAAAAAGGAGTTGTGCTTTTTAGCTATTGAACGTGGGAAATATATAATCAACAGTAGCGTTTAAATTTAACTAGAACAAAATTAGTGCAAATTGATCCAGCAGTTTTATTGGTTACATTCTAACAGCACATTTTCTGCTGCACAATCCTGAGCAGAGTGGTTTTTATTGAATTCAGGTCCAAAAGTACAGTAGAAAACAACATAGGTTTTCAGTAATATGGTTTGAGATGAGGTCCAGACACTCAGTGGTTCAAACAAAAAAAAAAAAAAAAAGAAAAATAGATATATAATTAAATCATGCCTCAAGTCAGAGAGGCTTATTGATTGTCTGACAGATAGAAGTAAGCCTATTCACTGCAACCGGGTATTAGCTGATGCACATTGGAAAGTAAACCTTTACTCCATTTTAATTTTGACAAATGGTGACGTTTGCAGAGACATATTTAAAAAAATAACAATCCTGCTTCAAAACTATTCTTCTCATGACATTATGTGACTTTGCTGCAGATGAGTTGTTGCAAATGTGCATATATAAAATCCGTAAAAAACAACCTCTTCCAGCTTTTGCTTGTCCAGGTCAAAAATCAAACAGAGTTCCTGGGATGCACACAGCTCACAGGGGTAATGAGATTAAATTAAGCTATATATAAACCTTGCATGTAGGAGGAGATCATGAGCAGAGGATGATGAAGGTGGGAATTTTCAAAACCTATAATCCCATCTGTAAGACTAATAAAACATAAGAATAAAAATAAAACCAAGGATTTTTCATTTTTGAAACATCCTTCTCACTGACATTTTTGCTTCAGATGGAGGCAACCTATGACATATGGATGCTATTGCCCATCCCCCTCTTATTTTAGTTCAGCAGAAAACAACCTCAGTGCCGAGAATCGCAGACAAACATAGGGAGCTAGGATAATTCCCCCATGTTCAGTGACAGTGACAAAGACGAGTGGGTCACTTAACCTTAGGCACTGTGCTGTGGAAGCCAAGCTCTGAGAATCTCATCTGCTGAGAGTTCGACTCCGACGGTAGCATGACTGCTCCGAGTAATTAATAATATTATGTTCTGTAATTACCTTCTATGTGTCTGCCATAGCCCAGGGGAACAGAACTGCTGCTAATGGGTGTAATACGTCAGGTTTAAAAGAGCAGCCACAGTGACCAAGAATGTTGGACTGACCCAATTATGGTACCACTTTAAGAGGAAAAAACTTCAGCCTGAAACCAATGCCCACCACCATTCCCCTGATTATACATTAAAAAATCTCGATAGAAAACAGGATATGAATTCATATTGTATCCTGTGTGGGAAATGGTAATTAAAATGCTGTACCGTAGCTCCCAGGCACAAATAAAGTTCCTCTGGAGGAAGATTCTTAACCCATCAGTTCCTCTCCCCATTACGTTCCTCTACCCCCTCCATCTAAATAAAAAGGGACAAAGATAGCCGTGGGAGTCTGCCTTTCCTGTGCCTCATCATTAGTGAGCTGGTTCAACCAAGCTGCAAAATATAGAGACCAAGGCAACAGCACCCCATATATTCTAACTCAACAGTTCATCGGTAGCTAGAGCACAATCGTTGCTGGGATGAAATTCAACATTTGGATTTTTGCAGTAAATGGAACACATTCCGCTACTTCAGCTGCACTTCCCCCACTTCCCCTCCTTAGATGATGCATATCAAAGCATATCATAATTACGTTATGTTAAATATTTCTAATCAGCGTTAATCACGATGGTGTTTATAGCGTCAGCTATCATGGCTGAGATTGTGAGCAGTTTCAAAAAAGGTCATTGTAATCAATTTGCTCTATGTTAATTAATTATGCTTTTGAACTTTTCTTGAAACACTTATATAATGACACATTTTTTTTAGTCCATACTTTTTATGAAAAAAATGTAAGACGCT